>JAUTBT010020397.1:0-21224 GCA_032361225.1 Lepetodrilus schrolli
ACATCATAGATAGCTCTCACTCAAACGCGCGAACACACAAACACACACACACACACACACACACACACACACACACACACACACACACACAAACACACACACACACATACTTTAATAGTCCACTAAAGTGGACTTAAATTTTCCCAAATTAAACATAAAAAAACATAAAAGATTTCATCTGCAGGATTTTTCACGGATTTTATTTCCTTCCTTTAATTCCAGAATACCATGGAATTCCCAGTTCTCAATAACAAGCATGTGGTTTTAACTTTAGGCTGACTTAATAAGGTTTGCTCGCCAACTCACATCAATGGAACACTTACAGAACCATTTTGGCTGTTGCATCATGGGATTTCATAATGGAATTATTCCGACTTTAATTTCAAGAATGACACGAAATCCTGTCAGGAAGCCAATTGAAACGAGATTTGAACCATGGTTAATGGCTTAAGTGTGAATAATTCTTCTAATGATAGAATTTCAGCCATCTGTATAGTGCCTGGAATAGATTATTTTTCCACTGAGGTTGATCAGTATTATCATAATCATCATCATTAGCATCATCACTTTCATCATCATTTTTATCATCACTTTTATCATCACTTTCATCATCACTATCATCATCACTGTTATCATCACTATCATCATCACTGTTATAATCACTGTTATCATCACTATCATCATCACTTTCATTATCACTTTCATGTGCCCTATTATTGCCATCTTCCTCATGATCATCATAATCACTTTCATCATCACTATCATCATCACTACCATCATCACTTTTATCATCACTTTCATCATCATTATCATCATCACTTTCATGTACCATATTATTGTTATCTTCATCATAACCATCATAATAATCACTTTCATCATCACTATTATTGTCACTATTATCAAATGCAATTTGTTTTCTCTTCTTCCAGTTGAATAGATAACTGATATTATCCAAGAATGTACCATTAACTTAGCACATGTGCATATTTTATTTCGTCTATCTACTCGATCATGTGTCAACCTTCTCTGTGATGGACAAATCAAATAAATTATCTAGGGCATCTCGAGTTGTCATGATCTGGGAAAGGGTTAAGCAGTTTATATTAATAATCAAGTTTCCCTCCCCAAAAGCACAATGAATGCCGTATTCATAATCAATGTTTCTCTGTTCGTTATTTTTGTTGCTTTTAGACCAAGATCATTTTCAAGAATCCATATTTAAAAAATATGTATCTAATTTGGTATTTTCTATAACAAATATATTACACAAATGCAAATTTTGGAGAAAGGAACAAGATTGATCGATATCGAGTTGAAAGTTTATGAATAAGCTCTGTAAAGGAACATTATAAAATAGAACTCGAGATCCATTTAGATTTGTTAATTCTCGGTTTGTCGTTCATGTAATATGCAATATTCAACAACTGAAATAATCTGTGATATTACAATAGTCCTTGATCGTAGCCAGATAACAGCTTGACAAATTTAACCTTTCATGAATGCCAAAAAAGTCTCTTTGGGATTTCAAGAAAGCATTCAATTACTATAAAAAGTACAACCTTATTGAAGGCTTAATTAGCATAAAAATGTACATCAATGACCGAGTGCACCTGAAAGTCCAAAGTTTAGATATGTAAAACATAAAAGTTTAGATACGTAGTACATAAAAGTTTAGATACCTAAAACAGTTTAGATACGTAATACATAAAAGATTAGATACGTAATACATAAAAGTTTAGATACGTAAAACAGTTTAGATACGTAATACATAAAAGATTAGATACGTAATACATTAAAGTTTAGATACGTCATACATAAAAGTTTAGATACTAAGTGATAGAAATTAATGGTGACTTGGAATATCAGTATCTAAGTAACTAATACTCTTGAAATTTTAAGTAATTTGACTTCTGAACAGGAAGTAGTTGCTTCTCGCTAACCAGTGAATCGAAACTGAACAACAACAGACAGATGTGAACATTTAGAACTGGACTGCCGTAGATTGAAAGATTACGTTTAATCCGATGTTCATCGGATCATGATCGCCCCCCCCCCCCACCTGCCCTCTCCCCGATCTCCATACACTGGCAGTGTGGATTACGCAACATGGTTATGTCACTATTGATCCCATAATGCACTGGTGTCCCAGGGATAATTCCTCCAATGTATGGACATTATTACCATCAATGAATTGTACATTCAGCAAGACAATTTGATAAAATTCTAGTTACCAATCGGAAGTTGAATAGGTCGGAATGTCCATTCACGGCCGATATTGGCAATTTCAGAACATGACGATGCTTTCTTCTTCAACTGAGATGGCAATAGCTACGTAAACAGATTACAGATCGTACGTGGAACGAGAATACGAATCATTGCAACACGTAACAAATTCGTGAAATCAATCACGCTGGACTCGTAAGGACTGGAATCTCCACGCGTTGAGTCACAGATGAACAGGGGATAGAAGTAACTGGATTATTACAGATTTTTGTTGATTTCCCCCGAAAGTCGACGTTCCCTGACAAGTTTCCGATACTTGGGGAGGAAGATGCTTGACGTGGTCTTGTCAATAGCTGGTAATGATGGGGGGCCTCTGGAGCCATTTACCAATATTACAATGTATTGGAAACCTCAGGAGGTGTTTTAGAGAACATAGAGTTTTATGGAACCTCATCACATCTTCATAAGGTGTTTTAGAGAATATTTTGAGGTCTTGAGAATATCAATGTCAACAGCATACACACAAATAAATATCTGGATAAGGTGTCTGTGAATGAGCTGCCACAAATTTACTTTCAATTTCCACTGAGAGTGGTATGGAGGTGGACAGTATCTGACAAGTTGACATCATATACAGGCAAATTGACAATAAATTTGGTGAATATATTTTAAAGTTCATGGACAGTTTTCTTTCAATATTTCAATATAGAAAGAAATTTCTTGCAATAAATTACTATTGCAATCTTGAAGCCAATGAGGCAAGAGCAGCAGGCAGTTCAATCATCTGGTGTTTCAGAAGTATACAATAGTTACATACATACACGTACATTAATGCCATTTTCAGGAGAATATCACTGATATTACTAGAGTCAATATTTGAATAGATAATCCAAAGATGACAGCTGTAGACTTGGCATATAGACATTGAACTCACAATCTTGTTGCAATAGAATCTGGCTACAGAAATCTAGAGGTACGAATTCTATTTTACATTTGAAGCTCGTGTTGAGTGCTAATAATCACACACTACTACAAAGTTGTGGAACCAGACAATGGTAAAGGTCACTTTCCATCCGCGTCTCATCATCACTCACCTCGAATCCTCGTCTCATCATCACTCACCTCGAATCCGCGTCTCATCATCACTCACCGCCAATCCTCATCTCATCATCACTCACCTCCAATCCTCGTCTCATCATCACTCACCTCCAATCAGGAAATTATGGTCATTATTGTCAGCGGTGAAAAAAAACTATATTCCATTTGCCCAGGAAAATCAATTTCAATTTTAATACAATAAATCTGCTCAATATTTATGACAAAAGGCTGTTGATTATCTTAAAGCGACTGTAATTCCTCCAACAGTGCTGCTCTGAAAAATCAGATCTCACCGCACGTCTAATGGAAGTCCGCCATTTTTTTCTGAATTGATCAGAACTAATTACACGTGATACAATGAGCGTCGTGACTGCGGTTCAGTTTCGGTTCAACTGCAGATCCTCTCCGCTTGTGGAACGAGCTCAACAATGGCACCACAACGTGAAGCTCTGGCCACATCATCAGAACAATAGCCTTAAAAAAACTCAATTTAACATTCAATTTTGAAAACGAGGATGCTGTTAAAACCTGGTGGTGGACACCTTATAATTCAGTTGACATTATTGGGGGAGGGGGGGGATCAAGGGTGAAGGGGGAGCGGAGGAGGGTCTCTGAGTGGAGGAGGGATTTTCTCCTCAGGTGGTGAAGATGTGATAACGCATGTTTGCCCACCAAAAAAATAATAGCCAATACTGCCGATGGACTGGTGGTGATTTTTAACTCCCTAATGACTCTTTTGTCACGGAGGAGCAAAGAGATCACAGGTTACAGCTGAGAATAAGTCTATGACTCACATTTTCTTCTAAAGACATCAATTTTAAAGATTTTTTTAAAAAGAAAATCCACAAGTAATTAGTCATTAATATTTCACATTGGTATTTTGCAACTACAGACATAATAACATCTAAAATTTCAAATTATTTTTCACTTTAATTATAATTCAAACATGCAGAAATTATTTGCTTTTAACAAAAGATAAAAGAAGAAATTAATGTCAACTAATGTTTTCTCTATTGTTTACTGTAGTACATGTTTGTGCTTTTTTTCTCAAATAATTACCCTTTTCCAAAGTACTATAATGATACCATGATGACTTGCATGGAAAATTGTGATTGAACAATATTTTTTTCCACCATTTGTCTATTCCATTTCCTGTGATAATCCATCACTCAATATTTACTTGTTGATCAAAACACAATGTAATGAATTCCTCCAAACCGCATAAAAAAAGGTCAAAATTCATCCGATTTGATAATGACTCACAAGGCTTAATGATTCATAATCCTCTCCTGGGGCTTCAATTTTACACATGCCTGCACTGAACATGTATACTTAACATCAAACGATGTGCTTCAAAGCAGTTGATGATAAATCTCTACCTCTGCTATGGATTGAATACACACAAACGGAAATAAATAAATAATATCTGTATTTAGATAAATAATACCTCTGGTTTGCTTTCAAACCAGCTCAATCATATCAACTAGTATCAATCATATCAACTACAGTATCAATCATTGGCCAACCAGGAGAGTTTGTCAAAATATTATGCCGCGGCTTCTCTTGAACTGAACAATAAGATAATGTAGAGAATATCATTGATTATAACATATCTGTTTTCTATTGTACTTATCACTGGTGGACAACACTGTATTCAATTTGTCTGTGATGATACAGAGCAGATACAATACATTGTTGGCATTATACAGACAGATGCAATACATAGACAGATATATAGACAGATATATCACGTATATTGGTAGATACATAGAAAGATATCGCTATCCACTTATACCTTTCATATTTAATAAAACCATAAATAGTCTGGGAATAAAACAAATATTTGATAATCATAGACATAGTGGCATTGATGGATTTTGTAGGTATAGTTCATGAAATGTGGATTGAATTATGTCAAGCAATAGAGTTATAAAAAATTATTATAAGTATTGCATCCCCAATAAATACTTAAGATCTTCATTTTGATTGGTAAAAGCAACATACACAATATATTTTTTTCTATGTTAATGTGAATATGGGAAAATGACAGTAGTTCATGTTTTTTAATTGCAAGTGACAATGCACTCCAATGAGTAGAGTTTAAACTAAATAGCTATCCTTTTTTTAAAATGTTCATGTAGATACTAATTCATACCAACAAATATTAACCGCAATTCCCTAAGCAGACATTAGCATAGATGGATATCTTCTTTCCAGCCATAAATGATTCACTCAATAATCATAACTTTCAGCATTCAAATAATAATCAATCAATTTTAATCGAAACAAATATTAACATGGTAAGCTCATTATCATACATAGTGTTTATAACTCTGAAATTGAAGAAATAATGGAATCATTTTTCCAATCACTATCTATCATACTCAGATGTTACAATGCAAAAAAAAGTTTTACATCCATAAGAAAATTTACATCAATATGAAAAGCTATATCATGTAATATTAAAACGGTAAATTCTTATAGTAGAATTTGAGTCACTGCAGTGAGAGAGGGCAGGAACCTGGTGCTATAGAGGCATACTGTGTTAATGTGGAATCACCATGACGATCAATATCCTAACAAGGGAAACTGTATTACCGCAATTTGTTGTCCAAAGAATTGTATGTTGACAAGCAATTGTAGAAGGAGCATCATCAATATCTCTTGAAATACACAGACCCGTGTGTCCTATATAACGGAATGTTCCTGGGGAAATTGGATCAATTTTGTAAATGTCCACGGTACGTACGGTAAGTGCGTGTTAGTATACAATACAGTCGGCATCTGGTAACAGTCAGGGACAGAGTTAACTGCCCTTTAATTGCCGGCCTCCATGGCACCGTGAAGATCTGGCCTACAGGAGACCATTGGGCATTAGTAATGTCGCTCCAATATTGGCATTAAAACTTTACGACAGCGTGACACAGTTTGCCACTATGTTGGTTACTGAATAGCTGGAGATTAATAAGAACAGAACGGAATGGAACGGAACAAAATGGAACAGAACGGAACAGTATGATCCAAAAGATTGACACAGCATCACATTCTCTGGAATGTCTGCATGAACAAATAATTCCGACACCCCCCCCCCCCCCCACCCCCCACCAAACATCCAAATTTCCCAATATCCTGGACATCTGGTGTACATAATCCTATATAATTATTACATATAAATAATCATATTATCATGATTCAGCTCTCATTGGTTGCTTATGGCCCTGTCACACCTTGGCGATCAGCACAAATGCACGCATAACGCATGGAAAAATTGACAAAATGCTGGCGAACGCTGACCATCGCTACACCATCGCCAAACGCATTATGCAATCATTGCTAATCGTCGGTGAATGTCGAGAGTTTTGAACATGCACAAAACTTTCAACGAACACCAGCATGTAAGGGCACAAGCTAGCTGAGAGCGCTGGGTGGTCGTTAGTCAGTTATTAGTTGATCGCCAATGTGTGACTGTCTGCTTACATACTATTATCAAAAACACCCTATATTATGTATAATGGCCATAAACTCTTTATCAAATGATCCCCACATTTAGAATATGCCAACCAAAAGTTGATGAAATTAGTTGTCAGTCTATTAAACATATTTAATGAATTTTACAAAAAGATGCTAAAATGAAGGACTGTGGATGCTAATGATTGATCCGTGGAGCTAAGTAAAACGGCTTAAACATGTATTATTTAGAAAATTGGAATTGGTAAAAACACTCATAGCTTATGAAATTAACATGTATGTAACTAATGTCCACCAAGAAACTCAAACATCCATTGATGCAATAAATGTTTTATAAAAATTATATAATAAATCGATTGTACAGAAAAATCAATCCTTTTTATCAATAATTCAAACGAATGGCTAAGTGTACTAAGTACTAAGAGTTGAATTAGTCAGTGCACACTCATCTCACACTACTGCTAATATCTTGATGTTCTTTTGAAGATTACTTACTCATCAACGAAAACTGATTTTCCAATATTGCTCAGATATGTACAAGAAGATGATTACCACCAGAAATGAGGACATAATTCCCCCATAATGCACTGCCTCCAGATCCTCCGTCATTAATGGAAATATTGGAAGAAAAATTATCTTTCTTCATCAGCGTGAACTACATATATATCCCTCGGCCAGTAAACTTCTTGTGATTTCTTTTTAGTTTCAAACAAACCTGAGGAGATAATGAATTGGGACTCCACGTGCAGAATGACCTTGCCCCGGGGCCACATAGAGATGTGACACAGATTGGAGAAACCTATTGCCTCAGCATGTACAGAATCTATACTCATGGTTAGAAAGGCTGCGATGGCTTAGTGATTTGTTACTGATGAATAGGATGTGCTCTATGGATTATTTTTTAAAACAACCCAATTCCAAAACAAATTATCAGAATCATAACTTACTGATGGAATGCACTTATTTACTGTAACTTATTCAATAACATTTATCAGAAAAGTATATATATGCCAACTGTGGATGTTAGGTTTACTGTAAAAAATACTTATTTCAGGTTATCATCCTCAAAAAGCAGATGTCTTAAAGAAAATTGATTAAAATGTAGGAAAATGTTGTCAATTCATAACAAAATTAAATCTAATCAATATTAAACAAGATGATATAAAAAAATATTTACTGTATATTTAATATAATATGACATTTATAATGTATATTTTACTTCCTTAATGTAAGCATTATTCACAATTAATATCCATCCAAATGGCAAATCTGTTCCAAATCATAATTAGTGTTGTAAAATTTGGCATTGATTCATACATTTTCTAGATAAACTATTTGGAGAGAAAAATAACAACCTTAAATTGAAATAAAGATTTGAGTTTTTGGATTTAGAAAAATGGCAGGGAAAAAAAAGAAGAAATTTGATAAATTTCCAATGCCGTGGATATTGAATATTTTCACAAAAATGATGACTTATTTAAAGATTGGAATTAAATCTGATGACACATGTTTTAAACACATTCATAAAATGTTGTCCAGAGTAAATAGCTGATGGAATAAATGGCAATTCCATGAATATTATCAGCAAATTCTAAAATATATAATGGAAAGAAAACAAATGTTGCCTTTTATTTAAGCTTAGATTACAGTAATTATGTTGGGACTTGTGTGTTTTGATAACATTACCACACCTAATTCTTCATTCAAGCTGTTGCATGAGACAAGGAATCCATCTTGGCTCGGAGAAAAAACAGCAACCCAAATTTGAGATAATTATAAAAAAACCTTGCATGATTTGAGTCAGTAAAAGCTTGAATTGGTGAATTTTCTTTCACAGATGAAAAAGAGTTACGGTTCTTAAGCATGTATTTCTGTTCTTATCCATAGTGGTACCATTAAAAAAATAATAATAATGTGAAAAATAAATCCTAAAAAGTTGTACTGGAAGAATTTGAAATTTATGTATTATTTTTATGAAATAATTACATTGAATATTGATAATTAATACAGCACCAGTTGTATATTACAATTGAAAATATTCATACTTGAATGAAATAACGAGTATTTAGTAAATAGATACAAAAATGTATGAAATAATGAAAACAATATACATTGGCTGACTCACTCAAGTATTTAAAGCCACGTATATTTACACACACGATTAGATCAGTCTGGCGTGATATGAACATATGAACCTCGTCAGTAAAGATAATGGCTCAGTAATGAAACACAATCAATACCATTCCGGAAATTCATTTACATAATGTGCCTCTTAACATACATAATAATGGTCACTGCATGTTGATAAGTAGTACAGAAATTTATGTAAAAAAATCATGATTACTTTTGAGGGTTTAATAATAGGAATTAAATACACTTATAGGATTTTACATTTTAAATTTTTTTATTATTATTATTTTTTTTAATTGGGGTTTAGAGCCGCTTTCTAGATTCTTTCACTTGTATCACGACTTTTCAGTTTAGGGCAGGAGGAAACCCACAACAATTGAAGCGCTGAATGTTGCATCACTAATTTAATGAGACCTCAAGATTTTATACATAAATGCGACAACAATTAAATGCGATCGACCAGGCCTCTCTATTCATGTTTCATGCAACAACCTTATACACATGATCAATTTCACACTACGGACAAGTGCATGAAACAGGGTACACCTTATTCTATTTGGTCTTAAATTACAGAATGTATTTAATGCGTATGAATTAAATGCGGTTATACGCCAATCGCATTTTTCGCATTAATATCCTGCTCGCATTCATTTCCTGATTTACAGTATTTAATAAAAACTCAATAGTTACGTGTAATAATATATTAGTATTTTTAATATAATAATATTATTACCACTATCTATATTCTGGAACTGAATACTTGTGTGTACCAACAATATGTTGAAACTGTAAGAATGATAGTCAGGCTAATTGGTTGAGTGAATGTTTGAAAATATCCATTACCTGCAAACTGATACAGCTTCCAGTTAGTGAAGAGAAACATTAAATATTGCATAACCACTTTAAATTATTGAATAAACATTCAGGTCATATGAGAACGGTCCATTGCCATACAAAAACAAAAGAATATGTTTATTCAAATTACACTAAATCGATTTTTAAAGTCTCACATCAAAAAGATCTAGAATTTTATGACAAATCTCCCTTGATTCCTTTGGGCACCTGTCTGGATCCATTTTGAATTATCTCCGTCCATTCAGGAAATGATACTCAGGAAAACGGGGCTGATATTTTAAAGCATTCGAAGACAGACTGCTTGTGTTTTCAGTGTAAACGCAGTTATTACATGATAAAACTGAGACTAGCCAACATCAAAGACAAGCAGCAGTGGGCCTTTAAATTGTTCGATAACTCGCTACACCATGATGAGACCAAGCAATGAAAGGAGCTTAAACAGTCTCATTCAGTGAGAGCTTTACCTCGGACACAATTATATTTAAGTGTTTGGATATATCATAAAAGCGATATCATTCCAGACAATACATTTAGAACTAGCTGTCAATATCGTGAAATAAGAACTTCTCAACTGAGAGTTATAGGATATGATCCTCTTACTAATGTTTAGACATGATGGAAGCAATATATTTTTGGTACAAATATCTAAAGCAAAAATACAGGCTGAATCTTCAAACGTAAATTTTAGATAAAATAAAGGTTTTACTAAGAGAAATTGAATTTGTATTGTAAAACAAGTAATCCAAGAAAGACGCCATATTGTTACATCTCTGTGTACATTTAATGTCTTAGAATACCAGCATCACCATTCCTTGAATAAAGTATTTCATAAAATATAAAACATTAACTCACTATATAAAGAACTATTGTAGTACTATACATGACTACAAGAGTCCTATACATTAACACGGGGTTACGACTCTCATAGCGCTACGATCCTTCTGTGAAATGGGAGCCTGGCAACATTATTACAAAATATTTTGAGCACGATTTCACGCTCAAGCTCAAATTTTATATGGGGATTTGTGAACAAAACATTGAGCTGAGAATGAGGTCATACTCAAAAAGGTTATGTAATCTCTGGGGCTGGTCTCTTGGATTTGATTTCGTTTTCATTGAAATAATTCCAATTCATGAATTTGCTATATATTTTTAATTTCTGAGTAAACTTGGTAAAGCCACCACTAAATAATGATTGCGTTTAAGGAATTTGAAATTGATTCTCATCAAACCCACTGCTGCTAATCTCCAGAATATTTCTCCTTTTTTTCCATATGAACATTCCAGGTTATCTGTGAAATGAATTTAGCATGTTTGCAAGCATGTTCCCGATCACCTGATAACGTGTGAATAAATCATCACTACGTCGTATAAATGTCTTCATATTTCTTATTTATTGTCAATTTCAAAGAGGATTTATGGATATATTCCATGCAAATATCACTGTGGACTGTCATGTAAGGATACCATGGAGATAGGATCCTTCAAGGACTCCCTTGGGTCTCATTCGAGTTTTATCCAGGAAATATCCATTTGGATTCTGACCTTTGATCTTAGATTCATTAGGATGGTATGAGAGTAGTCCTTTAAGTCTGATATATGTGTTTGTATGTTTGTGATTATACTCATGCCAAATGTGTGGATAGGAAATGTTAAAAATGACTGCCCATCCAAGACCTTTTCTCAATTTGTATGTCTTTACCAGTGTAGTTTTCTAGGATATTATCACCATGAAATGATGGATCAATTGAATACCATCTGAGAATGATGATATTTTCATGTGCATAGACACTACAACCCCATAGAAACTACAACCCCATAGACACTACAACCCCAATAAACAAGATCCCTGTAGAGCTATGGTAGTAGCATACAACGAGATATAACGTATACTTGATATTTACAAAATAAGTTTTTATTTTTTTATTTTTCAAGAAACTCCAAGAACCGTGTACGTACATTATTCACAATACCAGCTAGTATTACATGGATAGATCCATCGTTCACGATGGTGATATTTGGTAAGAAATCAATCGCAGATTTCTACAGAGAGGACTGGAACTGTCGACAGGATACAAAAATGTATGTCTGAATGGACAATCAACATTTCAATCTCAGTTTTATCAAAGCCATCTCGATTGGAGCCAATTCCCTATCCTATAGATTTTCTATTCTTTTTCAGGATATTCATTCCTGGTACCATCCTATTCAATTTTCCGATAAAAATGAATATTTTTAATGCAATACTTGTGTCATGTTGAAGCATTATCTTATTTGTACTCCGAGTCAGAAGAGTTGAAGAAGGGCAGCAACTTGTATACATCAATGATCAATTTGTATACCTCTTAACACTTGAGACCTCAATCACGTGATGAGCAATGACCCCTGACCCCAGTCACAGTGAACACTAGTAATCTTATCCAATCATCAGCTCACAGATTTTGTATTCCCATATTACCATAGATATGCATTTTCCCCGAGTATCTTCTTAAATATCTCCACAAAGTTTGCATGAATCCTGGGTTATATGTACTTGTTCACAGATCAACGTAACCAAATTGTACAAAATGAAGTTACAAAGCTGCAAATTAAATCCTAACCCTTAAACATAGTTAGTATACACAAGTTACCATGATTACCATTTAACTACGTAACCAAAGTAATCAGAATATCTTCCTTGAAGTAAGTACACTCATTGGTCAAAATTGCCAGTCCAAACATGCCAAGGCCTAAGCATGCCAATGGAGGTCTACAGCCATCTTCCATCAACATCGTCCCATTAGTGTTCAGTTAGCAATCTCGTGCCAGTTTATTTAGCCAATCCCTCGGCATCCACTGCCTTGTGAAATAGGATTTTGTTATTTACAACCTTCAGGATGGTAGGGTGGGATTAGATTGTGGGCCTTAGGCAATCTGATAATAAAACAAGAAATTCCCATAATATAGTCAGATTACTTCAGTAGATCCAATCAAAAGATGGTTTAAATAAATTACGTCAACTAGACATACATGTAGAGATCTTGCTTGATGGAGGCAATTTCAGCCGGATATCGAACGTTATAAATTTTGAATAATTTAACTATCTATGGAAAGTACGATGAACATTGGAAAAATTTGAGAGAAAAAAATATCTATGGAAATTAGGATGAACATAAAAATGTTTTATTCATTTTTGAAAATAATGTTTATCTTTTCTAAAAGATTATTGCTCTTGTGGTTCAAGCGTTGTTATTATCATAAAACAATTACATACATAAATGAAATGAATATACAAACAAATGTATGTTGACATAATTGAATAAAAATGTAGAACATCAAACTATAAATATTTCTTAATTATATGAATATTTTGTTTTTTAAATATTTATATTATTAATTGATTGATTGAATTAGTACTTTACATCGCAACAGGAAATATTTTGCACATATGCGACTCCCATGTCTACCAGTTGTCAGGAAGATGCTACCAACATGGACGTATTCCTCTCCCTCAAACGAGACAACAACAACTACTGCAGTAATTGCACAGTATTTGTCTACACTTTTTATAATTCCTCAAAATTTATTTCATCAGAGCGGGATTTGGTGACACATTAATCTTTAAAAACAATTAGTTCTTCCAAGACTATGACGGCAGAAATATGTGCGACATTGCATCTTTCTGCTGGTTGCTAATTACAAGGTCAGCATTACCTCACTTCCTTGACTATTCAGTTGAAGGGAGGTAATTTTCTGCTTGTCACTTGTGATGTAGTGAACACAGAGTTTTTGTACAACCCAACGTTTTTTTTCAGCATCTGGGGGCCTCTAATTTTCGTCCTTTTACCCTCATTTATTCTCATCAGCAGCGGTCGACAGACAGATTGGTGGGTGATGCTTACTCAGCTATGTGCAGAAGACACGGGCTGATTTGTTCACTGTTTATTACCAAAGAGAGATGGCTTTTATTACTTGTTCAAACATGAAAAACTCAAACAGTCACACTTTCAACCAATGAAAATACATCATACTTCGTTTTACAACTGAAAGGAAGTGAAACAATGTTGTTAACTTTTTTAACTCCTTCCTTTGGAACTTTTGAAGAAAAAACAAGACTTTCATAATGTAATTTATAACAAATTTTCTAAAATAAATATTATTATTATTTGCATACAATTCCATTTACAATGCAACAAAGAAACCATGTTGCTCGATAGAAAAACAATAAATTGCACAATTCATCAAGAATTGTACTTCTAACAGACTAAGTGAAATTGGACATGTAAGTGAGTGTTTTCGGTATTGGTTAAGACTAGTTTTCAGGCCGTCATGATAAAAAAAAAACAAGAAGAAGACCAATATCTGTTCAAGGATAAGATATTTTTCCATCATCGTGAGATGTGTCCACAACATTCCCAAAGGTACACGGACGTTCTACATATGGCGTCTAATGCCTTCAAATCTGACGGGCGGATTGGCAGCCGCTTACTGGGGAAAAAATATAGGTTTGGTCTCTGCCATGAAGTGTCACAGTCTGCCATTAAGTGTCATGGGGTTTGCGACAGGTAATCTTGAGATTCTTGTACCATTTATTTGCAGCCTCAATCTGGCCCTAGTCGGATGAGAACTCTTCAGACTGGAAGATCAATATTATACCATGCTCCCTCGTCCCGGAGCCTGTCACCCAAGCCTGGACTCAACACATCCAGATCCATGCTACTACTTAAGTGACAACTAATCTCCACCTTTTATAAACCCAGATACAAAGCAGATACATTTCAAACTTGAATGTCACATGAGAGACATGCTATTAAAGATTGTTGTATGGAAAGCAGTGTGACCAGCACACTATTAGAAATTGGTTGTGAGGAAAGTGCTATTTGAATTTTCAGCCCATCGTATTTTCGCAAATCTTGCAGCATTTTTAGTAAACGCGATCCCTTGGGCAATTGGTGAAAGGGTGCCTACATTTAGCACTAAAAAACATACGATGGTAATTTGAGAAGGATCACAAATATGTTGACAGATTTCATTTAAAGAAGTACGCTATCTAATGGCTTCAACTTCCTTTGGGCATTTACTTCAGTGGACACATGACTGGCAAGCCTTCAATGACTAGTTAAGATTATATTCTTAGATGAGGCAGGCATATCGATTGAAAGATAAACTTTAAAGAACATAATTTTATATTTATTATTTCATGGTGGGTTTTTTTGCAAGATGTTGAAATATTTTGTAGACTTTGCATTTGTCCATGAGACCAGTACATATATTAATACTGAATTCATTATTTACAATGATTTTCATTTATTCTGCTAAAGTTGCAGGTAAATCATATTTGAAGATTTAATATGATGGCGTTAAAACATCCAAGCATAAATCAATCATGTTCTAAGCTCTATAAATCTGCTAATATTATCAAATATTGAACTATCCCAATAAAAAAAATCTCTACACCCAATGCATTCACAATGAAAACCTATTTCCCTAAAGACTATATCTGTACACAGAAGCTGTCCAGTAGTATTTCCCTGGCGACTACTCATTACAACACTTAGACTGCAGTAAACACACCTTCAAAGAAAGTGTTCAGAGTGGTTCAGTCCACTGCGTGAATAAACAAACTAACGTAAGTATTTTATGGCCTAATCATTGCCCTCTTGACTGCCTGTGGTGTGGGACAGACCTTATTTTAATGCTCAAACAAAACACTTGTAAGTAATTGCTGCTGTTTAATGATAATGTGTTCAATCAGCTGGAGAAATAGTCATTTTGTGGATATAATATATAAATACACACTTGATTGCACTCGTAATCGATATAGCTAATGTTGGATTCTTAATGATTCTGGTGTTTTTTTCTTCCTGGAGATGGTGGCTCTGTTTACATATCTTGTCTCAACACCTCCTCAATGTTTAATTGCTGGCGTTCCTTGGGGTCCATTCTCAAGGATATCCTCGATGATGATACATACTCATCAATAAAAGTTAAACACAAGTTGGTTATTTTAATTACCTGGTCTTATGTGAGCTGAACATACTGGTGTGCTCATCGTCAATGATAATAAACATTAATTGTAAGGACAATCTTCACAAGAAAGGTTTGAAATATGAGTCAGTATCTGGAACTACACATGTGTGATTTTCAGCAGTGAAGAATGTCATGTAGATTTATTTCTCATTATGATCGCGAATTCCTCTTTTTTTTTGAGAATCTGTAATGTTCCATTGGAACTCCTTTGGATACCCAAGGAATCATGATGGAACCAATTTAGAGCCCTGTTTGAGCCATGTTCTGGACCCTTTGGACCCTATTGGAACCCTATTGGAACCCTATTGGAACCCTTTAATTGGAACTTCATTCGTAGATAATCTCTGATTTTAGGAGTGTTTCATGCCAACACTACAAGTTATTTCAACACAATTGGTGTGCAATGCAAACTGGAATTCAAGCCTACCTTCAAAGAATCCAGGCAAACCTCACCAGGTCTTCAACTCAATAAGTAATCCAAGCCCAAGATGGCAGCTCTTTGAGATGAACCTGTTGGAAGATGAAACAGCACTGAAAATGTTGAAATCAAACAAGACTTAGTCATGTCCACTGACACAACTATTATTATTAATTTAACACACGATGCCACATACCAATATTGTTGTCGTTTTATAAAGTACTTCTCAAGAGGATGAATACATATTAAAATCACTTCTTATAATTTTCTTCCAAGTAGGTAAAGAAATACAGGAAGCAGGTAAAAAGTGGATGTCAAGTTCATCCAAACAACTATAACTAAAATGGCTAAATATGCACTTGCATATAAGAGGCGTTATGGACAAATATCAACGTATACTAACGAACTATTTGCTCATAACGCGCAAACAGGAAAGCCAATAAATCTCATAAAAATACAATATTGAACATATAATTTTAGTCATGCCTCACTGCCAGTGGACACTGGGTCAATATTAGCATTGGACTGACCATATGAATTTGGCTTCAGTAAAGTAATGATTTTTTTTTATGGCTTTGGCTTTATGACAACAGTGTGCTATTGACCAGGATTGATCGATGTGTGAAAACAGTCGTTGTTTGACCATACTGTAGACTGCCAGAATTACTGGAGCTAGAAAAATATGATAATTAAAATGAACATATTCTGTTGAAAAATAACTTTCTTTTTATTCAATAATTTGTTTTTCGTTGGATATTGGTGAAATATTTTCGCACCAACATAAAGCATAAAATCAAATCAAATTCTATAAAATTTAATTGAAATATATATATCTATTCAGAAATCTACCATAATATTTTTTTATTATATAATATTATTATTATATTTTCTTATTTATGATTCTTGAAAATAATTTCACTTTTAGATCTTATTTAAAAAAGAAATGTATAAAATCTTTGACAGATGCCATTATCAAGATCACAACTTCATTTATATATCAAATATTAAATATCAATATATTATATGTTTAACACCCATTCCAAAACAGTAAATAGTAAATAATAATAAAACCTGTGTATTCATACAGAAATATAGAATTATAGAGTATTATACTCAACAGTAATAAATCATACATCAAAAGATGAAATATGAATATCTGACAAGAATACAAAATAAATTTGTGATATTACACACGGATGAAGCAAATAAACATTTGATATTACGATGTAAGACCCGAATAACACTTCATTTTACAAGATTGTGTTGTAGAGGGCACTCGCCAGAGTCAACAAACGTAAACATCAAAATTTATTCCACAGCATGCTGGGAGTCATAAATGCACAAAGCTCATTGCCACGGCGACTGTGGAAAAGTCCATAAGAGAAACTCCACAAGTGAATGCACGTGGAAATACCCGACCAAAGCCGTGACTGAAAAGCTTTCAGAAAACCAAAGGACATAAACGCTTCATTAAACTGGCTCAATTGTTATTATTTTTATTGCTGTGCGTAACGTTGTGATAACAGCACTGTGTTAAATACTTGGTCTTTATCGCAGTGTACAATACACCTCCAGTGGATTTGAAAGACGCGAGCACGACGTGCGCGCGACCAGAGCATGTGTCCACCGTTACGTACGTCGCACAAAGAACGTCGATGGAAACGGAGTTAAGTCAACGCGGGATACCTTCGATTTTGACCAACTACTTCATCTCCACCTCCTTTGAAGTATCCCAAAGCAAACAAATGCACAATTCTTTTATCGCGTACAGTTTGCAACTGAGAAATAAACCTGCAAGCCAGATGTTTAAGAACTTAAAAACATGTCACATGGAATATATTTTCATAATTACACAATTGTATAAGCAACTGTATTGCTTAGTGAAATAGTATTTCAAAAGGGTTTCTTGACCTTGGCAGACTAAATGCAATTTACAAATTCACGGTGTATTTCAATCGATGATGCGGTATCAATAATGATAAAGTAATATTGTTCATGTCTCCATTGAAAACACATGAATATTTGATCATTATTTGCTCATTAAATGTTACAAATACACTGCAGACAATTCCCCTGATGTTGACTATTTTTACACTTGTAAACGTGTTTTACATTTCTACAATAATACAACAGTAAAACTCCTAGCGACTGAGACAGACAAAGTAAAGTAAATAACTGACAAACTGCACAGCAGTCTTTAATGTTTGATAGTAAGAAAACACAACAACAGTGTTATTACTGGTCTGTCAATCAAAGACATGTTTCTTTGCTAATTGGAAACAGAAAAAAACTAAATAAAAACAATGCTAAAATAGGTTTCTGCAATCAATATTTGCAAACATTTGAATTTTTTATTAGGTTTACTTTCGTCATTTGTGCCATTTAAAGTAACATTAATTAGTCTTTAAGTGTGGTATAAATAACAATGATTTGTTTGTAGTAGACTATCCATAGTCTGAAAGGGTAAAAGTAAATCGTTTATTTAAAACATAAATTATATTGATTGGTATTATATTTATTCTCCAGTTCTACAGACTTGTTTAACTGATCTAGGGGATATTTTCAATAGGAGTATTTGGGTGAGACCAAGATGTCACAGAGACTAGGTCTGTAAGTGTGGTAGCGGGCGGGTGGTAGCGCAGTGGTAGAACATTGGACTTCGGACCCAAAGGCTCCAGGTTCAAATCCCGCCCCGGGGGGCCTGGCATCAATGTTCGCGAAAGTTACCTTTCCGACGCGATATTGATAGGATGTGATGTCTGTAGAGTGGCAATGCAGTTATCATCCTTGGTCTTGTCAGTACCAGCCGGTGCTCGCAGGTTTACTGCAACATTCAGCGCTACAGATGTTGCAGGTTTCCTCCTGCCCTAAACTGACAAGTCGTGATATAAGTGAAATAATCTTGAAAGCGACTTCAAACCCCAATCAAAAAAATATATAAATGAATGTACCTACATGATAGCTAATGTATATGCGTCATCCACAATGGTGGACCTCTATCAGCTTTAGGTTGCATTGAATTATTAGTACTAGTATCAATTTAGTTGGAAATAGAGCTAAACTCGACAATTTTCATACTCGAAATTCACAACGTTCCACACCAGGGACTATACATGACTTTTGGTATGTTATGAGCTAGATTTATCATAGATTGCTACAACTCAGTCACTAGTGTAGGAGGCTTAAATCACTCCCCAGGCTCAGATCACTCTAGAGTGATTTGAGCCTAGGGTCAAGAAGCTAAAACCACTCCCCTTAGGATCAAACCACTCTCCCCACCCCCTAGTATATTAATTAAGAACAAGTTGTCTCAATGTGTAAGATGTAATATAGAGAATGTGATATATTATGAATATTATTTGTTATTGATAGAATTATATTCTACAGTAATATTAACGACGATTTGTGAATAAATTAAAACATTCGTGGAGATAATAATATTGAATTTTAATTTTTTTTAAAGAAATTATACAATTTTAATTCATCTCACTAAGTTATTGAACACACACGCACGCAAACACATTTATTTATTAGTATTTATTTTTAAAGAACAAACCAATAACATAAAAATCAAAATAGAAATATATTTAGAAACATTTTCTTTTTATGAATGCAGATTCCTTAAAGAGTTAAAAAGATGAACCACGTTTAACAGCGGCAATTAATTTATATACATATATGATTAATAATTGAATACGTTTTTTTTTTTACGTACGATTAAAAATATATGTGTATATTTTAGTATCATCATTTATATGTACAGTTTTAACAGTGGCTCATAAGTCAACATGCCTGAGTGTTTTAATTTATTCTTTAAATATGCACTTTATTTTGTATTCACGTGATACCTCAATAAACTATTATTATTCTTCTGTCATAATACTTTATAGTTGACAAGGTAGGACACCCTTAAATATTATTGTATACTTGCTTGTGTGAGCTCATTGCTTTCAACGTTTCCTAAACTGCTCACTGGGACATAAATGACGAAATACATGGGCCAACCCTCAAACACTGCAAAAAACAGGGAAGAACATATCAAAAGGGTACCCTTTATAAAGAACATGTCAGCCAGAAACTCCAAATATGACGTCAAACAAGATGGCCGCCATTGTTAAAATGGCTAAAATCTACTTAGATCTATTGATATCAACATTTTCACTACTTTAAATATTAACATTACTCATAAACACTCATTATTTTGCTAAAGGTACCATGAATGAAGAATATATCAAAAGTTGGCCGAAATTAGACGAACGAAAAGGGTCCAAATATGACGTCAAACCAAGATGGCCGCCAATGTTAAAATATCGTCTTCATTTCTTCATTTCAAAGTGTCCACAGTGTGTTGTACCTTTCACTCCATGTTTTTTATGTGACGATTCATTAATGTGAACCATATATTTCTATCGGGCCCTCCCCCAACAAAATAAAAATGCATTGCTACCTGGTCTGGGCTATGCCTTTGTATTCCCAAATCCCAGGATTACTGATATTATTACGTTGTCATTACTGAAAATCCGGTTTTCATCATTATCTGCATAGCAAGTCATTAGTCAGGAGGCCAGGTTGACATTGTTCATTTCCGTTAAACATTCTGAGTAGAATATGTCAACATGGTGGAACACTTCTATACATGTTCCTCATGAAGTAGAACAATGTTTGCACTCTCAGAAATGTGCAACTTGACCACAGTGAGGCAACACAATTTTAGTTTGAGGTTCCATGTACACCATTTTATCAAATACCAGTTGCTAACAAATAGTATAAATTTGCTTCAATAAGAGTTATTCCCCTTTATTCAAATGACCTAGATGAAGATGAACAGCATCCTGGTCCCCGGTCACGTGGGCTACCGATATGCTGCACACTGACCCTGGCAATGGCTGTCGAATGGCGGCTTGTGATGCAGTTTAAACATGGCGACAATGAGTAGGTATTTTACTGTGTGGGCTTACTGAGAATGGACGAAGGAATTCTAACGGCACCACACAACTAGAAAAATGCCATTAATACAGTACAT
>JAUTBT010020408.1:0-21223 GCA_032361225.1 Lepetodrilus schrolli
AGTATAGATGTGATTTCATTATGTCAGAGCCTAAGCACAACCCATTAGCATCGCACTATAGTATAAAATAAAATCATAATAAAATCATAATAAAATCATAATAAAATCATAATAACGCCTTGGTTCGGCATGCCAGTGATTGACAGTTACTACTCAAGTCAAGTCAAGTTTATTACTCTATACACCACCCACGGTGGTACCAGAGCATAGTTATACAATACATCATATACATAATAAAGTTACATTGCACGTGATCAAGTGGGAGAATATATACCTACTACATATAAATAAACATAGAATACATGGGAATACATGGGAAGTACATTGAGGTCATAATTACTTTAGCGCACGGTGTATACTATTTATATAAGTTGCCAGTTTCTTTAAATCCTTGATTTTTACTATGTTCATTAGTCGTGAAAATGTTATTAGATTGGGCCGTTTTAAGTATTTTGTTGGAATAAATTGTTCTCTATCTTTAGTAAAAAATTGGCAGCGGAACATATAGTGGAATTCATCGGCAACAGAGGGGGAATTACAAAGTTTGCATGTTCGGTCTAGTCTAGGTATACCTAGCCAGCGGCCACACTCTACAGGTAGATGGTGATTAGTTGTTCTGAATTTTAAGAGAGGGATACTTATTGATTTGGGAAGTAAAAGATATTTCTCAAACATTGGCGAAGATTTAAAGTACTGATAGTATAATCCTTTAGGACTATTTTTAATATCTGAGTTCCAAGCTTGCAAAAAGTGATCTGTTTGTATTCTTTCTACCTGAGAGCATAGCCACTGTTGGCTGTAAAGGTGTGGATTAATATAAACATCGGTTAGTCCACAGTCATTTAATATAGTTTGTACATGTTCTAACCATTTAGTCTTGGTGGTATTTAAGTTCATTACATGATAAAGTTTATTCGAATATTTCAATTGTTTATTACTATCTGTAAGAGAGTGCCAAAAACGTACAATTCTTTTTGATATCGAAATATTAATTGGTAACGCTCCTAGTTCGCCATATACCATGAAAGTTGGTGTTGATGATTTTAATCCAGCTGCAAGTTTAAGGAACTTAAGGTGAAGTTTTTCAATTATCGGAAGATTTTCATAACCCCCATACCTCACATCCGTATATCAATATTGGCTGTACCATGACATCAAATGATTTAATAATTATATCAAGAGGCAGATTAATATTTCGGGCTCTTTTAAGCAGACAGAACATGGCTTTAGATGCCGTAGTGACCATATCTTTAATAGCAAAAAGTAATCTCCTATTTCTATGAAATTTAATACCTAGATATACATAGGAGTCTGTTATTTGAATTTCTTTATCTCCAAAATAGAACGAAAGTTTAGAGTTTTTGGCAGGACCTCCGCCGAATATAACGACTTTAGTTTTGGATATGTTTACCTCAAGTTTCCAAGTTTCGCAGTATTCATTAAAATAGTTAATTATTAACTGGAGTTGGCCCGGGTTTTCAGCAAACAATACAGTGTCATCTGCATATAATAGTATGAAGTCTTAGATAAGCATCGTTACATTTAATATTAGCTCCTTCACAATCCTTGTTACATAGGAAATGTTCTAGATCATTAATATATAATGAGAATAGAACAGGTGATAAGTGTTCACCCTGGCGAACGCCTGTATAACTATTAAAGTACTCGGATGCCATACCATTTACAATCACACACGATTTTATGTTGCTGTACATGTTTTTCACAAGTGTAAAGAATTTTCCAGATATGCCATTTGATAGAAGTTTATGCCAGAGCCCAATTCTCCATACCTTGTCAAAGGCTTTAGCAAAATCTATAAATATACAGTATATATTTTTTTTATTGTAGTATTTAAATAATTGTGTTACTAAATGCAATATAAATACATTATCTATTGTGGAGAAGCCTTTTCTGAAACCTGCTTGAGCAGAGGTCAGGATACAATTTGACTCTAGGAAGTTATTTAGCCTATTATTAAGAATGCTAGTAAAAAGCTTCCCGAAGCAACTCAGGATTGTTATTGGCCTGTATGAGTTTGGGTTATTTATATCTCCTTTGTTTTTGATCAGTATGGGGGAAGCTGGAGTAAGTGATCCGTTGTTGAAATACTTTAAGGCTACGGGAAGTCCGTAAAAATGTATATGAAGGATGTAAAGGGAGATGAACAAGATGGCGTATCGCCGTTAATGTTTGACGAGAATAGTGCTACTAGTATCACATTATAATCTACGTCGACGATAATAGATCAGTTCCTGCTGATATAGTTATAGTTGGGATGTGCTGTGTTGTGGGTAATCCACTGGTCTATTCACAGGCTGGTCCAAGACTACCTGAGGGATGCGAGTCACGTCACTATGACCATTGACCATTGTTCAGATTGACTGCAAGCTGGGAGAGACCAGATCTTCGTATTACACACGAAGAAATAGATCACGTGGTTCATTTTGCAAATTCATGTAGGTCCAGGCAGGGTACGTGTTATAGATCTGCTGATGTCGTTGTTTTGCTGCTTCCCTACTGCACAATGAAGTAGCTCTAGAGTAATCTGGTACCAGTTCCTGGTGACAATGCACTGACATCAAAGCCACAGATTAGATGCATGCCGACATCATTGGGCCCGTAAGTAGGTCTATTTTTAGAATGTTCCTCAATTTCCCAGAATCTTCAAAGTTCCGGTGTTAGCCAAAAACGAGTACTAGGCCTTGGGTTGACTAAGCGCCAGGTAAAATCTTAATACGCTGTTAATACGGACCGTGTGCTTACATTGATGTTGGATTTAGAGATAAAGCATGTTGTTCAGCATAGATCGCGATACAACGTAAGGTACGTAAATAAAACAACAGCCAAGCACATGTCACCGTGCAGGTTATCACAAGAATCATTAAACCGGATATGTCTACAAATAGTAGTGGACCCACTTACGTGCGTTATTGACAATGGTTTACCTGTTCACTTGATCTCTGGATCTGACATTATAGATTTGTATGTGAGGAATTGGGAAGATAGTACAGGTACGCAATGTTTTCAACAAAAGAGTCAACATGCCATTGATCATTATTTGATCACAACATTCATGATATCATGTTATGAATTAATAAATGAATCAAGCATGATACATGCTCTTAACAAATAGAATGGCCAATCGCATGCTCACCACTGCACTAACCCTAGGGGTTCTACGTCTCACTAAGCAAGCAGTTGAAGAGTACGAGGGTCCACCTGCCAGCAGGAGATGTGCACTTGATGCTCATCTATTCGATCTCAAACCTGTGCATTATGCATTATCCATAAATACTGACACTAACAAGCTGGAACTGATTGTCATGTTGGCTGATGTATCACCTGATCATGTATCCGTAATAATAGTTATGAGTAAATATGTCCGGGAATATTTTGTTTTAACCTTGCTCAACTATTGGATTTAGATGTTCCACTGCTCATATATCATGGTCTTCTTGATGACTGTAGAAACCCACATAAACCTTCTCATGACCAATACACCATTCGATATAGACTCTTTAGTTAAGTTTTCAATTCCGATAAGGAGCCATTCGGATTGAAAAATCAATGAATATGATGAAGGTGATGATGGTGTTGAAGCAGGAGCACCTGGGGGGGGGGGACATACATTTTGCCCCAAAAATTAAGTCTATGTCAACTAGAACGTGAGATATGGCTGAAATTTGAGACGGCCATTTTGAATTTCGTGAATAAAAATATTTTCCCAAGGGTTCAATCTTTGCACCCGGTTGTTTTATCATTAGTATGGTCTAATCTACCAGGACGAACACATCAAACATCTGCTGTCACAAAACAAGGAATTCTGATTTTCCACCAGACTAGAATCAATTTAGTACCTTGTGGACATTCATGAGGACTGTTACGGCAAATGTTTGGAACCGATTACCCGAGATTCCCACTGACTCATCGTGATCAAACACTTCGTGGCCAAGGAGAATCAATGTCCAGAAGATCACCTGTCAACTGTTTACTGAAGAGAATTGTGGCGTTGTATGCTTGCATAGGCAAACATTTTAGCGAAGTCTGGGTAGTGTTTTTAATAAGGATAGCGTTATTCCACTCACGATAAATACCCAGATATACCAGACGTGTTTTTTTCTAGCTGACTTGGGTTACTTTAAACTCGCCTGTCAATATGCCATGCATCAATGGGAGGGGCAAATGGACACCCATTGCGGTGTAATGTGATCGCAAGATATGGCTAATACCAATACTTGACCTTTACTTTCATTGAAAGCGAATGAGTAGGAACGGTCTTTAATATCAAACCTACTCCAAGGGTAAAGGCATCAAATGAAGTCATTGATTTTTCAATCCGAATGGCTCCTTATCGGAATTGAAAACTTAACTAAAGAGTCTATATCGAATGGTGTATTGGTCATGAGAAGGTTTAATATGTTAGCGTCCCTTGATGATAATCTGTGTTTAGTTGTTCGTGCCAACAATTTGGGATCGTAATTAAAGCCTTGATATGCGAAGGTTTTGGTGTTGTTTCACCACGCTCTGGTATCCATAGATCTCTCGTAACTATCAGCGAAATATAAATACGATGGCGATGTGGCGTAGGACAATGATTACACAGCAAAAACAAAAAAAAAGGTTTGATGTCCTGGCCCCGATTTCTCGAAGCAAACTTGAGTTTGAGATTTAGCTCAGCTAAGATTTCTCCCATCGACTTAGTGCTGTAACCTGAGTAATTCCACACATTTCGAAGCAATATTGCGCCCCCTCCCATTGATCAAATGGGGATAACTCTAGACATACTATATTTTAATCAAGTTACAGGTCAATGGGAGAAATCTCAAACGAGCAAAATCTCAAACTCAAGTTCGATAAATTGGGGCCTGGTATCCACTGAGAGAACAGAGAGCTCTCGTAACTATCAACGTGATGAATAGAAAGGATCGAGATGTGTAGGATATTGGTTACTGTAGTAGATAAAGGTACGCGGTTTCGTATAGGAGTCCTTTGGTATATTCATATTCTCCATGTATGCTAGAGCAGTAGGTATGTTGAGAACAAAAATTATATTTCATTAAAGTAGCAAATAATAATAATAGTAATAATGATTATAATAATAGTAATAGTAGTAGTAGTAAAAATAGTAGTAGTAGCAGCAGCAGTAGTAGTAGTAGTAAAAATAGTAATAGTAGCAGTGGTAGTAGTAGTCGCAATAGTAGTAGTAGCAGTATATAGTAGTAGTAGTAGTAGCAATAGTAGTAGTATCAGCAGCAGTAGCAATTGTTGTAGTAGTAGTAGTAAAAATTAGTAATAATAGTAGTAGTAGTATATAGTAGTAGTAGCAATAGTAGTAGTAGCAGCAGTAGTAGTAGTAGTAGTTGTAGTAGTAGTAACAATTAGTAGTAGTAGTAGTAGTTGTTGTAGTAGTAGTAAAAATTAGTAATAATAGTAGTAGTAGTAGTAGTAGTAGTAGTAGTAGTAGTTGAGACAATAGGCACCATAGCCTCGTACTAGTGCAAGCTCAAATCACTACACCGTTATTTCAATTCAAAATAACAGTGAACAAGTTCATCTTAATATTAGTTTTTGTATATTAGCTACTCTGCCTTGCAATTCTGATAAATGAGCACATCTTTATATATAGGTCTTAAATTTGAAACTGTCTGTGTTGTTTGGCAGCTTGACATGGAGGAATAGCTTCTTCATATACATGTAGGTCTCAATTTGAAAGTATCTGTGTTATATGACAGCTTGACATGGATATGTAGCTTCCTCGTGTACATCTACGTCTCAATTTGAACATGTCTATGTTATTTGACAGCTTGACATGGAGAGGTAGCTTCTTCATATACATGTAGGTCTTACTTTTAAAATATCTATGTTATTTGACAGCCTGACATGGATCGAGCTGGGGGCCACATAGCAGAATGATTTATAACCACATTATTTGAGGTCGGCATAGAGTGCAACAAGCAAGTATCTATATTCAGGTACGTGGTGATGACTTGGTCCACAATTGCCAACGAGCTCAGATAGATATACAGGATTATTCTGAAGGTGTTTGAAAGTCAGACAGATTCTTTAAATATCTCCTGACACTCAGAGGCAGACAGTGCAGTTGCTTCAAACCCTGGTGTAATTGTGGTCATATTTAGAAGACCCACATGCAGCCAGTGCATACATACTTTTAACGAGTTTTACAGCTTATCTGGATATTTAACTCAGGACTGTCAGCAGTTCAGGCTTGATAAGGCATCGGCGAAATGAGTGCAGAAACCGTGGTGAGGTTATTACGTATCTAGGATTACCAATGGCACATTAAGGAATGTTTTATAACGGGGAAATGCATACCGTAAGTAATCAAGCATAGTATGGAAAACATTGCGGGCAATAGCCAAATGCTAGCTATGGAGACATTCAATCAAGAAAGTTAAACGAAAACAAATCATCCAACCTACTCTGCCATGGATAATCAATGAGCAAATCAAGAACCTTTTGCTGTAATAGGTTAACATCATCTGCCATGATGAATCCCATCCTCGCACCCCAACTGTACTTAATTCCGTTCAGGACTCACTTCATGTGGTACCCCTGGCTGAGGTGCGAGGTTCGAGGAATCCCTAATGTATTGAGAAGTTTATTGATTTGAATTGCAAAATGTTATTCTGGTGTTGTAATCTGTTTTGTCAATTATTTTCCACAACATTCATGTACATCATCTATCACATGTTCTACATGGTAAATCTCCAAGGTTCTCTTGATGCCATCAATGTATCAGATCTGATACGATTAGATCAAGCATCTATCTTTCTTAAGGACGGAGTCTGGAACCAACAACACTTCAAGTAATTGTATCTTGTTTCAGTGGCTTTGGGGAGTCATTTTTACCCGTATGAATGTTTATCTGTCTTGTCGTGATTTGCCTTCTCGATCGTTCTCAATAATATTAATGTTTTCGATCCATATGTCATTGCATTTGGTAAACGTTCGTTTAAAAACATATTTCCTATGTATGTATTTTGTGTTATAATGATAGATGTTCGTGGTATATGTTCCAGTAGCAATGCGGGAAAATTCTCATGAGTTAGATACCGACCGATATACTTGCTTTTTAGCAGAGCTGGCTCCGAGATTATGAAACTTTATGAGTACGATGTCATGCTCAAGCTAAAATTCTATATGGGGATTTGTGAACAAAACCTTGACTTTAGCATGAGTTTGTACTCAAATAAATGTCGTATTCTCGGGGCCTGAAATATATTCTGGAATGTTTCTTTATTTTCTTAGTACGGTTTAATTATAGTGCTGTACTAGTGTACATAGTGCTGTACTACGTGCCTATTGATTTCATGTCAATTTTCAGGGCCGCGTTCGACAAAGCAATCTTAGCGTTACGAGAGTAGTAATTCCTTAGCAACTCCGTGTTAACGTATAACAGTTACGACACTCGTAGCGCTATGATTGTTCTGCGGAATGGGGCCTAGTTCTATGGGTATATGTTCTGTATTCTTTAGACAAGGCGCCACATTAAAGTACTAATTGAAGGCGCGAGTATATTTTATTGTATGTGCGCGTGAATTATGCATTGAACATAATGTATATCCGTTGGTGCATCCTGGTACATGTAGGCAAATGCAGATGTGTCCTTATGAAATGGCTGGTGGTTGGTTGGTTGAATTGAATTCGAATGGAGTCGATTTCAAGATCTGTTTCAAGATCGATTTCAAGAACATGCCCTGTTAGTGCCAGGCCGGACTTCCACAGGCTAGCTCACAGAATCTGCCGTGGCTAGAAGACGGATACCCGAGTCAGATACAGTATACTGACTCCGAGCCGACCATTCCATGCTTTATCCATTTAATGCTGAGCGCTAAGCAGAGAATAACAAGTACCATCCTTTAGCGTCTGTTGTTAGTACGAAATGAACGGCACTGATCCAAAATAAAATACCAAATATATATTTTAATGAGCAACTGTCATACATACACTTAATCAATGCTATGCATAACAAATGAGCAATAGGGTGCCTTCATAATTAATCCCAATTCATTATGAGTTCGATGCATCTGTTATTACAATAATATACATGTTATCACAATTCCTGAAGTATCATCAGTTGCTGTATACGTAGTCACCATCTTCTATTTTGTCACGTGTCACTGTGAATACTGTTGGCATTGTTCGTCCTGACGCAATCTCTCGGTATGTACGTCTGACATTGCAACCCGCAATGCCCATTTCTGTTCAATGCAAGTCTAACGTCATGCTGCTTCCTGTTCGCGTGAACTTCCATTAAATAGCACATGTTCTCTCTGTCCGGCTCTCGATCTCGTTCCCGCTTCGGTTTTTTGTCAATGAACTCGTCCGACTCACTGGAAGATGGTCGTCTTCGCGAACACCGGTTGAAGGCCATAAAGAGACCGGCCCGGAATTTAGGGCTCATCATTATATAAATAACTGGGTTGTAGCAACTGTTGCTCATCGCGAGCCACTGGCAGACCAGCCAAATTATTGGCATGTACGGGTAGTCGTAGATTGCGTAGTCGTGGTCGCCGAGGATTGTAATTACGTGCACTGGAAGCCAACACAGAGCATAGAAGACCACAACAGTTATCATCATTTTGACCATCTGAAACATATAAAAGGAGAAATCATTGAATTACTGTGTGAAAGAACGTAACAATCTTATCACAAATTATCAAACCCATTAATGGATAAATCATTGACTAGTAACAGTGTTATCACGAGTATCTATTAAGCAATGGCTACGATATTAAAACCCCGTGAAAAGTCACCAACGGTAAGAGAAATGTTTGCTAACCAGTAGATTATGTGTGTGTGCGTGTGTGTGTGTGCACGTGTGTGTATGTGTGTGTGAGTGTGTGTGTGTGTGTGTGAGTGTGTGTGTGTGTATGTGTGTGTGTGTGGTTGGGTGGGTGGGTGTATGTGGGTATTATGTGTGTGTGCGTGTGTGTGTGTGTGAGAGAGAGAGAGAGTGTGTGTGTATATGTGTGTGTGTGTGGGTGGGTGGGTGTGTGCGTATATGTTTGTATGTGTGTGAGAGTGTATGTATGTGTGTGTGTTGTGTGTGTGAGAGTGTCTGTGTGTTGTTTGTGTGAGAGTGTGTGTGTGTGTAAGTGTGTGTTTGTGTGTGTGTGTGTGAGAGAGAGTGTGTGTGAGAGAGAGTGTGTGTGGGTGTGTGTGTGGGTGTGTGTGTTTATGTGTGTATGTATGTGTGTGTGTGTGGGTGTGTGTGTTTATGTGTGTATGTATGTGTGTGTGGGGGGTGTATGGGTGTGTTTGTGTGTGGGTGTGGGTGTGTGTGTGTGAGAGAGAGTGTGTGTATGTGTGTATGTGTGTATGTGTGTATGTATGTGTGTGTGTGTGTGGGTCGGTGTGTGTATGGGTGTGAGAGAGGTGTGTGTGTGTGTGTGAGTATGTATGTGTTTGTGTGTATGTGTGTGTATGTGTGATTTGATGAGGAGCTGAATTAAAGGAACTAAAGTGTGTGTATGTGTGCGCACGCGTGTCTGCGTATGTGTGTGAGATAGTGTATATGTGTGTATGTGTGTGTGTGCGTGTGCGTGCGTGCGTGCGTGCGTGCGTTTTGATGAGGAGCTGAATTAAATTAAAGAAAACAAGTACACACGAGATTATTTACACGTGACAAGAAATAGAATATGACATGGTTTCATTAGGAAATATACTACGTGCATATAATAATTATCTCACGGGATGCATATCACGGGAGTTATCCATCAAAAAATTCTATTTACAGTCTAGAAAGTCAATAGTACTATTATCGGGGGAATGATTTTAAGTTGTTATCACTTCATGTATATATGTCACGTGATACTACAGTTACAGGCATATCCCTCTTTAATCGCAAATACTGCTGTGAAATTGCCATTCAGATGATAAACTTATTTTATGACCTCTGATGCGGTACTATTAAGATGTTTTCTATTTTCAATAGATATCAAGTTACATATATATGTTGTATTTTGTCCCAAAGGATTTCAATCAATGATTAACTATCACGATTTATACGAAGTACAGTGCTTTACAGTTTCGTACGAGGGGCAGGGATAATATTGTAATGAAGCAAAATATAATCGATTAAATGTTGTGAAAAGTATTAATTCATATTTAAGATGTCGCAAGTTCTCTTTATGATATATTATTAATTGAATGCGCGTGGATACAAGGATACAACACAATGTTCAATGTGTCGGGATACAAGTAGTTTAGATGCGAAAACTAACTGTGATAAACATTATAAGTTGTGAACTCGTCCCTCGGGGTACATGGGAGCCCTTGTACCTCGAGCCGTTAGGCGAGGGGTGCAATGGCTCTCAAGCGGGGTACATCTGTCCATGTACCCCGAGGGACGAGTTGACAACAAATTTATCCTACCGTCGTTCCTGTACGTAAACATTTGTCTGCCATTTGGCCATAGTGTGACGTCATGGCGGCCACTCTCGACTCGTACGTTTGAAAGTCATTCTGAATGAATATTTGCAAGTTCGCTTTCTTAAACGTATGTAGATATCTATTACGATTCGGTCTCAGGTATACGAGAAATTTCAGCCTTTAAAAACCCGTGCGCCAAGCTGGTAACTAGTAATGCCACCGTTATGCCGTTGTTATAGCAGCGGAAAATAAGTGAATTATCTGTAAACCTCCCAGGCGGGGTATATGGATATTTGTAATAGTCACGTAAACAGAAGAAACTTACATGTAGGATAACAGTTCATTGAAGATGTAGAGCATGCTTAACTGCGTTTCATAAATATATATCATGTTTTATGTCATTGAGTAAAGTTAGGAGGGTATAGTATCAGCCTCCCCACTTCACGAGATAATCACTTGAAAATAATTAGCATAATCTCGTGTTATCACATTATGGTTGTTGTTTGTATATATGGTATTATGTTAATTGGTAATTTGATGCCAAATAACATTTATATTAAGGGCGCATGTTGGTGAGTGTATCATACACACAATTGCTGTAATAAATAGTTATGTCATGCGATTTAATGTAGAATAGCAGTCCACGAGACGGTGACGTAAATTGCCACTGACACGTGACTGCCAAGGGACGTAACTCTAAAACGATGCACTCAGGGAACTGCAAACTAAAATTGAATCGTTGATGACTTTCTGCCATATGACAATGACAAGAAGCACTACTTTACACTTTAAACTTCGAGAACGTGCATGGTAAATTATTCGAAGGAACCTAGATAGAGGTTTACCTGCCCGGCATTCATTAGGGCACACAGGACTAGCTTTCAGAAACAAATACTTTAAAGAACTGCGGCAGATGCATTATTTCGTAGATCATTATGATTCCCCAGACCGAATTAGCGTTGATCTGACCCAGACGTTGGCGGTGTGTCACTGGACTCACTGGAGGTCGTGCATTGCCATGACTTTCAGTGTAGATTTCTAGACCATGTCGTAATACAAACACTTCGTCATGAACGTTTGGACAATGGAAACTGGCCTTCATATCCTGATCAAGCACTTCATTCATAGCATCGCATCCAAGGGGGTCTTAGGGGTATGAACACACACCCCACCCCTGTGTGTGTGTGTGTGTGTGTGTGTGTGTGTGTGTGTGTGTGTGTGTGTGTGTGTGTGTGTGTTGCCCAGTTTTTGCTTTATATATAATAAATCGAAAGCGCAACGCAACGAACAGCGCATATTAATTCTACCATTATTCTAAGATATTGTTGTATAAATTATGTCTAATGAGAAGTGAATAATTTACAGTGCCTCTAATATACAAAGGCATCAGCTCAAAAAACTATTGAATCCATTTTGCATGTATATTACCTAGAACCTGAAGTTAGAAATGTTGTTTCCACTAGGTTAGTATTGTCGCGGTGTGTTAAAGTCCACGTGCATACGTTTTTCTACATCAAAAGTCGAGGTTCTCCTACATTGAAACAATCACTGACATGAAATATGTTTTTGTATAAATCTATTTGCATTAACAGTCAGCAAAACCTATTTGCAAACGTAAGCAAAACACAACAATCCGCCTATTATGCAGATAATGTTGAATAATTTCACAATCCGTAAATAACTGCGATCGATTCTCCAGGCATGCAGCTTTGCTTAACGTGACATGCTGCTGCAAGACACTGATTTAACTAAAAGAACAGATTGGGGCTGAAACTCGAATTTGCCTGGCTTCTGTTGATCTTCAACAAAGTGACCAACATACATCGTCTACCTACTGCATGCAGTATTTCCTTTGCATTTTGATTAACTGCGCATCCCAAGTAACGGTCAGTTGCGACAAGTCAATCAATCGGAAAGTTAATCAGCTTTCAGCGTACATTAGAGCAGCCATGCACGATGAATCCTCCCGAGAATGGAATGTTTCAATCTCTTTCACAACATTATCCTCTAGGATTCCTTTCAATACATTTCAGGTTTTGTACAATTACATAATCCTATGGGTGTGTTGGAATGCGTTGATTCATTAGAATTCATTAATATATAGGTTATCGCCCTTAGTGTAACTGTAACAGCCGTGGCGCTTGACTAGTACTGTAGCGTATCGTAGCTGCGTAGTGCGTATTATCCACCCACTATATTCTGTAGCGTATCGTAGCTGCGTAGTGCGTATTATCCATCCACTATATTCTGGTCGTCGTTGGCTTAATGACAATGGAATTGTCCCCTCCTTTTCTACCCAATGAATACAAAGAAATTATGTTTCACTTATATTTATGTGCTATGTCAATATGTTATTCTGTTGTGAAATCGATAAATCGTTTATTATTAGCGGTTATATTCACCAACTATTATATAATTAATCATCAAAATGTTATGCCTATGGCCATTGCCTTTCGATATGTTTGCATGACAAGCTATGCATAACAATTTCTTTCCACTTTACAGTTTGTGTTACTGAATGTATGAACGATGAGTAATAATCAAATTGCAGTGCCAATGCGCGTCATAGCAATCCAGTGAAATGGGATATTAGATAGTTCCATGTAATTCTACTCAACTAAATACAATACCATATTTGATATTAAAAATAATACATGTGGGCGGGCACATTACTACAACCTTTATACATCTACACATGCATTCGTCTCCATGAATACCGTGAATGCTATGTATAACGGGTTGTCCTCCCAGATTAAGCAAGTAGCCTATAAATCAACGAAAGTATGTATTGGGCGGCATTCACCTCAAACTGTAAACGAAGAACTAGTAAAGTGAGCATGTTTTTGTCTACAATAAATACATGTACATGTAACACGTGACAATCCAGTACCAGTCCTAAAATAGAACAAACTTATTTAACTATAAATCGTCATCGTATTCAATTCAGCCACAAATGAGAAACTACCAAACGAACTCAAATGAACTTGTCGGTCGAGTCCGTCATACGAGATCCGTCATTATTACTTGTAGGTGTTTAACACGTGAAAACGAAGACAAACCCGTTCAAATTCATATTTGGATTTCATTAGATATTTATATATTTGTATCAGTTTCGCTCTCTTCAAAGTCGTCGATATCCATAACTGCAGCCAGCATAACTATATGTGACCACGCCTCCCGGGCTTTCGTGGTGCTCTGCGTGGGAAAACTATACGTGATCGATGCCTCTTCAATGCTTTGTATAAAGACTGTCCTCTCTTCTCAATCGCCGTCAGACTAGCAAGACCGTCTGTCCATACAACACAGAAAGCTGTCAGACAACAAAGGCTTACCACTTTATCACCTTTAAAAAGGTAAGGCACAATGCGTTATTTTTCAACTGCCATGCTTTATTGCAGGGGATTAATTCTCTTGTATTGCAAAACTAACATTACTTTTTGGAAATATTCTTGATGTTGAAGTTGTTCTTGCCTTTAAATGATTTTACTATATTTTCCGGTATTACCGCTGATGGTGTTTTTTATGTACGGTTCAGAGGTTTTAATTCATGGTTTTGGCAACGTTCTTTCTTCAAGGAAACTTACACATGTTTATTAACAATATACTAGTATATCAATTTAACATTTTCTTAAAATTCGAAATTTTAGTAGATTGAAAATTAATACAATTTAGAAACTGTTTGACATTTTTTGTCAAATTCTAATTGACAATAAAGTGGAAGAATTAACGTATTTAACTAAATATAACTAGTTTCGTGTGTGTGTGTGTGTGTGTGTGTGTGTGTGTGTGTGTGTGTGTGTGTGTGTGTGTGTGTGTGTGTGTGTGTGTGTGTACTATTATCGCTATGAAAGTATTTTGTAGATTTTACAGCATGTACGCATCAATCAATACCTACTCACCTTGCAAGTTGTAAATTCTGCGTTGTCGAGTATTTCTGTATATCGCGTAGTACGGTTAAATGTCATGTAAAATGTCAATGTCAAAGATTGCCCTATTGGTTACAACTGCCTATTGATATCCCACTCTAATTTATATAATACTCTAGGGAATGCAACAGGAAAGCTCCGTGTACTTCAAAGTAAAAATTTACTCAAAGAAAATGAAAATAGTATAAAACATCGGACGCCGTGTTTATTAGTTGGACACCGTAGTTGTTATAAGAAACAAATGTTATTGTTTAATGATGTTCGATAAATGGCAATCAGTCATGATATATTGATTAACTAAAATGCTTTTTTTTTCTCTCAAGAAGCATTCAATATGTAGAGAGGAGCGTTTAATATATTGAATACCAGTCGCGAAAGCGTTTTCAAAAAGTCATTATATGGTTTGTGTGAGCAATGCCTGGACATAGCATTACAATTCTTGATTTGTACGATTTGGGTCCTTAAGGTCGTTCACAAATTATTTATACGACTGTGACACATTGAGTGGTAAGGTTTGGTGAGAGGTGAGCTGTCAAAGGAATAGCATTGGTGTTCAGGTAGCACTTAGCCACTCGCGATACTCGTTCAGGAGAAACACAATCACATGACAACCCTAAGGAATTAGCTACAAACGCATGGCTACAAGTACTAGATAGCAATAAGAGAAGCGACCATGCGTTTTGTGAACGATTTGTTTGGACACGTGTATTACATGTATTATACATGTAATGTTCAAAAGAGGTTAAGTAGATTTCACGCCCATTTCGAGGATGCAATTATCAACTTTCACTGGTCATAGTCTGTTCTTTAATAGTCAGTTCTTAGTTATTCTTGACCAAATAATTCTCGTCCATTCTCGTAGCAGCCGGTGAGGGTAGACATCTACTTCAGAAAGAAGACGGTGAGACTTGCCATAGTATATTCCTTCCAGACTATACGACCAAACTATTTTAAAATCAATTTAGACGTAGTATTCATTATTTCATTGACCGTTATAATTATGACATTTTGGATGACAACAAAAATACAGAAATGTCGATTGAACTTATAATTAGAGGCTCACATTTTTGGTATTTTCCACATTGACCTTCATATGACCTTCAACTCTCCTGGTATAACATAAAATACCGTGAAAGCAATTACCCACCAATGGCATTTCTAATAACAGAACGCAGTCGGTGCTCGCAGGTTTACTGCAACATTCAGCGTTACATGTGTTTCGGGTTTTCTCCAGCCCAAAATTGATAACCCGTGATCAGAATCTTGAAATCAGCTCTAAACCCCAATTTAATTTATTTATTTTTTAAAGGAAAAATACCAACAGAACGAATAGCTCAGATCATCCTACAAGCTATGGTCAGCTATAGCAATAACATTTATATCAACTATAATTGTAGATATTAGTAACATTATGATATTTTCTGTCAAATATGTATATAAAAAGTCGCATAATTTGAGCATTGGTTCTAGAATGTTGGCGTATCTTCTTTTCTTTTCCGCACCCCAGTTGTTCATGAATACATACACGTTAGTTATATCGATTAATGCTGTCATTTGCACATAATGTTACCATGCAATTATTTAGATTTAGGAGAGTACTTTTAAAGCAGTGATTAATTATGATCTACCCGACACACACGTTGCAAAATGGCATGACGTATTTAATATTTATATAATGGATAATGGCAGTCGTCATCAATAAAGACGCTATTATGATTAAGTATTGAATAGTTTTAGGGTATTACTACCATTTTGCCATGACGATACCAAGGATACAGTACACGGCCACATGTTGGGATTCGAACCTTCAGTATTGTACCTCTATGTTCATACTAATGGCCTATATGCTGCATCTCTAACCATATATCTTTAAGAAGCCAAATCGTTACGACTAAATCCAAACCGTTTCCACAGACACAGATCTATCCCCCGATGATAATTACTTGTAGGACGAAATGCTTAGCTAACATATGGTCATATGAAACAAGTCTGTTAGAACCATGTGTTTGTACTGTAATAAAACAGATGTTATACGTCTTCATTATTCAGTTTCATCAGCGGACAATATTGTCATTTCCAGTGTCGATACCTTTGGGGTGAAATTTGAAGAAAAATCTTTTCTTGCTACATACGGAGGCGCGTTAACTATTAAACTATGTGTCGTTCAATTGGCGAGAGTTCATTAAAAGTAGTTGATATTCTTCCGTGATTTCAAGTGTGAGCCGAGACTAGTCATAATAACAGCGTGTTGAGGTAGTTTGATCATGTGTGGCTCTGATACCAATCGTCACTCTGGAGTAGATTACAAGACTTAGCCACCTGAGGCCAGTTGTATAGACAATGGCGGGACGACCGTGTGATCAGACAATCTTACATCCTCAGAATAACACTGCTTTGTGCACCAGTTGATTGTCTGCGTTACCTTGATGCACTTAGATTTAGGAATTCATAGTTTTTCAGGAGGGTACTTATTCGGAAATATCCATCAACGAATAGTTCTATTTGAAACCTTATAAAAGTATTATTATGCTGTGCAGTGTTTATACTTCCCTTTAGAGTAGTGCTAAACCTGAAGGAAAATAGATAGTAATTACTGATCTAGTCTAATAAAACCGCATACTACCAACTATTGTAGGAATATTAAAATGTTTCGAAGAGATAATGGAAGGCTACTGATGGCAAGATCATCATAAGTTAGTAGAAGGTAATACGATATGTACACTAAACCACATTCATTTATCCTATGATCATAATATAACTCGTATAAAAGTATTAATGTAAACAGTACGTAGTAACTGAAGGTCAATCGTATTTTCTGGAAACGTAAAACGAGTAAAATGTTGTCGGTTAATTATATTAGTCATCTATCATTCATTTAACCGTGTTACAGAAGGCTTCGTTTATTGTCATGATGGAAAATTAGCAGCCATTGCAAGCTAAATACATAAACAGTTATGTGCCTCTACATATAACAATTAACCCTATTATAATTAGCTTGATCAAATTTGTAGCCATAATTCTCATATCTTAAATAGATGCACGCTCTTCTTCAATGAACAATCAACAACAAAGCTAATTGATAGAGGGGGCATTATTTCGCAATGTCGTTATATTTGAGTTCGTGGTTTAAGAAGAGTTCAAATCATCTGACAATGCCATCTTCCCCATGGCCATTGCTAACGTTTGCATAACGTCGTTCGTTGTGATTTCAAGTAATATTACGGTAAACATTATCACTATAAATTCATTCCCAAAAGAAGCATGCTGTCACTTTGGTTTAACGATTTATTAAACGTGTATCAGTTTTCTCTTAAGCTCGCGTATCAAGGAGATCTTGATCTGTGCAGCCGACATGTGGTAACAAGTAATGACACATATGTTAAAGGATTCAGCATGTGTAATAGTGATGGGTAATCTCAAATAGTCCGTTCTATAGAGTGTAATGACGACGTGCGTTCTTATGCATACGCCTCCGATATATATGAGATTCGATTGGAAATCAATACTGTCTCGAGGACTTCAAATGATAAGCTTTTAACACATCAACATCTTATCTACCTACTACTGATGGATCTTTCAATGCAAGTCGCCAGTCCTTGGGATCGTCCCTTAAGCAGCACTTGTCTGGCCCAACATTAATAACTGACTATGATTCACCGTGGTCACTGGCAAATGTTTCTCTTTGAATGGCATAAGTGACGTCTAATGGTCGCATATTTAATAAGAAATACATTATTTTTGGAAACGATGATGTTTCAGAACATGTAATGTAATAATAATTTGTCAAATCGCATAAAGAAATATAATTACAGTCTTATTCATGTCAAGATGGTCGAAAGATCTTTACCGAGAGCATTTTGCGTGGCGTTCTAAGCCTTTGACTCTGGGAGCTTGACCGACGGACTATTGGATTTACATCTTACTATAGAATTTCTGACGTCCGTGGTAGCTAGAAAGTTTATAATTAGCTTTTGAAACCCTACTTCAAATATCTCAATTCCTCTTTGTGTGTCCTGGCGTACCTAATACGTTAACGTTATATTAATGTTAGGAGCATTATGAGTTATAATAGCATTTGTTTTGCAAAGGCTGAAGAACTGAAAGATGTTCAAGGATCATTCAACGGCATGTGTCCTTTATTATGATCCAAACCTTGTGAAAGTATTCCTGAACACATTTCTTCACTACAAGGGCGCACCAAGTACAATTATTGCACGAGTGGCTAATGTTTCGTGAACTACGCGTTGTTGATTTGAAGAAGATGGTCTGCAATCACTACTGGCTGGTGAACACATTCACTCATCTGTGCTATTGCGATGTCCAGAAGCAGTGAATTGCGGTGCCGATGTATCGAGCAATAGAGAGGGATACAGACGAAATGCAATTATCCCTGCACGCCACATTGGCGATAACAATATATATTTGTAATAGTGGGATGTTCGAGAGTGCGTTAACAGGGAAAAGAAAGCGTAATTCTTCACGGGGAGGTACATGTAGATGTACATGCTTCAATGGTTACATACAAAATTAATTGAGACCTTTAGAAAACATTACAATCACACGAATGATACCAAATCTGGATGAACCCGTGTATTGTGAATTATCACTAGTATTTATAATAATTCTAATGAATTAGATGTTAACATAAAATGCCATATTGTGTATGAAATAAATAAAACAAAATTAAATACCAATAAAATGAATGAATTAGCACTATCGTGAAAAGAATAGTCCTTGATTACTTCCATATTCTTATTGACAGCATGTCTTCACACAATGAGCATGATAAATTATTATTAATCACGATGTAGTGAAATAATGTATTTCACCGAGATTATATCCATGTTTAAGTAGTAAGCATGAAACATTCATACACCGTTCTTCGTTTGATATGAGGAAACCTAATGTAGCGGTATTACACGATATATACATTTTACTATGAAACCAACAAAAATATGTAGTAGCTTTAAATATTTAATAGGATTTATGTTCTGCTATTCTAGATAACGCCAGATTCTGCATGCTCTGCAATTTTGTTGCCAAAAGATTAACTTCGATATGAATGTATGGCTTAGGTGAACTATGAATTACAACATACTCGGTAATAATTGATAATACATTATTCGAGGTCATAACAGGAGATTCAACGTCAGGACATATAATACTTCTCATCAACTAATGTATACATTTATTATAATGTCAAGAATATCATGAAATTATATTTTCTGAATGCATAATTAATAATGAATGGAGTACTGTGCATTTTTTTTAGTGCATAGCATATATGTGTTCGCAGATATTTTCTTTTGTAGATGTTGTATGATTATATGATTGATTCCGATATGATGATTTACTTATTTGTGTGGATACATATTCTGGTCAACCACGCTATATACATATTAGTACAACACATCTTCAGTTAACTTAGAGATTTTCACAAAACTAATAATGTCGGCAATAATGCAGGATTTCGCAGTAAATGGCTAAAATACTTATTAGACTGAATCTATGGAATATATCTATAGGATCCATGGATTGTTAAGTATTTTAAATTTTTCTTCCATGGCATAGAAGCTTTCTGTTGCCACCTTTTTGCCGCGGAATAATTTACTCAAATACTGTATACTCGCAGTTGCATAATGTTGAATCCTCTATTGTTCATGATATATAATGAGCTTCACCAACATTGAAAATCCATTTACGACAACCACAAGGGCGGTTGCACTGAAGATATTGTTTATACTGTATAAGTATGTCTGCTTATGTTAATATCTGATCGATTACCTATAAAGTTGTCTATGAGCTTACATGCCAAACTCCGCTGATGACTTACCTCTGTGAAAGAGAGAGACTATTTTCGTTTCTTCCAATACTCAATATACATTCTGCATGGTGCGTTCTATCTTGAAGTATTGTTTCTAATCCTAAACCCATAACGCAAGTTCTTTTCCGTGAGTCTATTATAACTACTAACTTAAGTCCATCTCTTGATCGTACCACCGGATAACAGTGCGAACATTCATTTTAAATCCACGTAGTGTGTTCCTGTACCACAAACCATGAACGAAAACTAGTGATTTGATAATGTTGCTCAAGGCAGGTCGCTTACGATCGTATAGATAGGAAAGACATTCATTCCTCTCGGCACTATGGCTTAACAGTTATCAAGTTGTGCATCCATACTTCTCTTTCATTGTCTTATTGTCAGATATATATTTTTTTATTAACCGAGAGGCTATACAAAAATAAATCTTGCTTGAAAATCTATTGTCCTACAATCCCTGTCTTAAAGCCAATGGCTTTTTCGATTCCACGCGACAGCCCCAACCCCCCTCTGGGGTATACTGGCACCAGGGATTCCTTCTGAGGCAGATGAAATTAGTTAACATTCGTCGGCAAGATCTGCCTGCGGTGACGTTCGCTAATCACAGAGTAAAGCTGGTAAAACTACTCTAATTCCTGCGGTCATGGCAATCAGATGCAAACAGGAAGTAAAGTAGAAAAAATGCTCCGGCCGTTATTTGTTAAGCCGATTAGGGTTATTCCAGCGCTTAGTGCTTGGTTTTACGGTCTCTCGGATATTGTATCATGTAGGAAATATACTGTAAATCAGGAAATTAATGCGTCCCTAATTTAAGAATTTAGATATAAATGCGACATGTTTTTTTCCCGGACGTACCTTTCATTATTTCCCGTAATTTTCCATAATTTTCCATAATGAAATTATTGCATTTTCTGTATGACTGATATAAAAAAATAAAAGTGTGTACGTATTGCTTTCTTTTGTCAATTATGTTTAAGTAAACTAATTTTACGTACTAGTAAATTATTATAACAACACAACCAATTGAATACTACATAGTATACTGCATATACAGGTTATGTCTGCAACAACCTTACAC
>JAUTBT010020419.1:0-40770 GCA_032361225.1 Lepetodrilus schrolli
TGTTGTAGTAAACCTGCAAGGACTGGCTGATGCTGTAGGACATACTGTTGTAGTAAACCTGCAAGGACTGGCTGATGCTGTAGGACATACTGTTGTAGTAAACCTGCAAGGACTGGCTGATGGTGTAGGACATACTGTTGTAGAAATCTGCAAGGACTGGCTGATGCTGATGATCCATGGTTTAGATATCCTGTGCTATTTATACCCACATTGATGACTGGCCCATGATCTACCATGGTCTCTGGCTATACAGAATATGTTCAAGGCTATTGCAATAAGGGGCATTAGTTATGCAGGACATTCAGTAATACACAGGGCACATTGTGATACCATGCATACAGTACATTTTCATATCTACAGGACACTTGATATGACATTTGATAACACATGATGTTTCTTTGCACCAACTGCTCATTATTTGGACAATCCATAAAGCTGACACCAGCTAAATTAGATTTTAATATTTAAAGATGACATGTGTGGAGATTCTATTGTTCTGTCGGAGAGGTGAAACTGTAACATTGAAGCCATGAGAGTGGAGCAAGTCCTATCTCCAACATGTGTAATACACCCAACCATAAACCCACTAATACACCCAATACACCCACCATTATATTCACCAATGTATCCACCAACACATCCTCCAATACATCTACCACTTGCATCCACCTATACATCCACCAAACATTCAACAATACATCCACCAATACATCCACCAATACAATTCCACCAATAACCCTCAACAAAAAGTAACACACCAATTTGCATTGACCATGTACACCAATACACCTGCATACAATACACCTGCATACAATACACCTGCATACAATACACCTGCATACACCTCACCTGATTCAGCGAAGATGACCAGGATGTTGGTTCTGGTACGTAAAAGTTTCTTAAAGTCCTTGTGGTCCATCACACGTAAGATGATGCTGGCTTTACCCTGTTTTGCGTGTAGGTACACCGGAATTAGACTCTGGAAAGACAACATAACTTAGGTTGAAAATATGAATCCAACCGTTCTTTTACCTGAATGATAGATAAATCATAGGAACATATATGATGTACATTCAATGTTATTAAGACTACAAGCAATTGTAAAACTTTAATAAACTGATCAGCTGATAATAACCAGAATTTGAACAACTATTGTGTGACAATTGAGAATAATCAATTAGAAAATCACGATTAACCATACAGAAAAACTAAATACTAGTATTTCATTAAGTGGGTGATTTGTTGCCCAACATGGCTGTAGGCAGCTTTCAACCATACTGAGCAATAATGAATTAATTAATAAACAAATTTAGTCAAGTAAATGGAATTCAAACTCTGATGTATAATGTTTATTCTGTTCAATGTGTTGATAATACAAGTCAGGTAATAATAACACAACACATAAACAGTTGATAAAGTTTGGCATAACGTGATTAGCCACATGGTAAGAGTCTTACAAACAACATCTTAACAAGACACGCATGATGCAGATAACTACTTTGTATTCACGAATAACTGACATCGTGAAGACATCGTGAAGACATCGTGAAGACGTGTGCATGGAAGAAATTCCTACAGAAATGTTCTGACATTCCAATCGTCTATTTGCAAGTTTTACACGTGGACAGTGGATATATTATAAAAGCTTAAAGTACATTTTAAGGGGGCGTGGCTTGATGATAGGTCAGTTAACATCTCGCAGTGTGGATTATATGTCTCATTACATAGCGGGCAAATCATCTCATTAGTACACTATTGTGTAACAGTGACTGGGTGTAGTATTGGCCACACCTGTTGATATTACCATCCACGTATTACGATCAATATCTTCTCTTTCCATCCACAACACCGACATTATTGATTTTCAGATAATCACATCAAGATGCGAGATATTGTCGTATTGCGACACCTGGTATATGTATATGGTAAGGAGTCAGCTGTTGGATAGAAAATTCTCTCATAGTCATTAACCTCTGTCACAAGATCGAAAACACAAATGTTATATTAATTTCTCTCATTTGACATGCTTCCAACACATATTACCATGGATCGTTGATCTATTGAATGGTCAAACTAATGGTGAAACTACTTATATTTGAGTTGTTCAACAAACAAATTAACTAAGTTTGTCAACATTCTTTAGCTTCTAATTGTTATCAACATCATCAATATTTGCATATATATTTTAATTACGAGTCAATCCTATGTACAATGGGGGCGGGTGGTAGCGCAGTGGTAGAACAGTTGGACTTCGGAGCCAAAGGTTCCAGGTTCAAACCCGGCACCAATGTTCGTGAAATTTACCTTTCCAACGCGATATTGATAGGATGCGTTGTCTGTATAGTGGCAATGCAGTTATCATCCTTGGTCTTGTCAGTACCAGCCGGTGCTCGCAGGTTTACTTCAACATTCAGCGCTATGGATGTTGCGGGTTTCCTCCTGCCCTAAACTGACAAGTCGTGATATAAGTGAAAGATTCTTGAAAGCGACTTTAAACCCCAAATAAAAAATATATATAAAAAGTCACACAAGTACAGTTTGCATATTGCTGCACACATATATACTTCTTGATAAGAACAGCCATTTTAATTACAGATTATCCTGTACAAGTAGATTAATTTATTGACTCACTCGATGGCGCTTGCAAGTTATAAATATTTATCCTCTCATGCAAGATAATCTCATCATAGATCATTAGTTGTTCTCTAAATGTACTGTGTCATGTCATGTCATGTCATGTCACGTCAGACTGACAAATGTCAATTAGGACAGCATAATCTGCTCACTCACTCCACCTGTTTTCTGAATCTTGTGTTGTGTTAATAAATGTGGTACTTTGCACACACAATTTATTCAGACCTGTAATTAAATATTCATATACTGATAATTTCATCGATGTTCGTATTTTTTATTTAAGAACTGCTAAAACAGTAATTGTTTTTCCTCTTTGAATTTTTATTATTTTTATTTTTTTTTAAATTGGGGTGTAGAGCTGCTTTAAAGATTCTTTCACTTATATCACGGCTTATCAGTTTAGGGCAGGAGGAAACCTGTAACAACTGTAGCGCTGAATGTTGCAGTAAACCTGCAAGCACCGGCGTGTACTGACAGACCAAGGATGATAATTGCATTGCCACAGTGCATCCATCCTATCATGTTCATGTTGGAAAGGTAACTTTCGCAAACATTGATGCCGGGCTCCTAGGACAGGATTTGAACCAGGGGTCTTTGGCTCCAAAGTGTTCTACCATTGCCCTACCACCTGCCCTTTGACAGATGTAATTTTTTAATTATTTAATTTCACCACCAAATGTTTCTGATTCTATCCATGTGTCCAGATTCCCTGAGGACTTGGGAAGTGGGTTGATAGAGGTCATTGCTCCCCCTGCTGGATTCTATCCCAATCTTTATCACCTCAAGGAAACACTTGGTGACTCCAAGGACAGAGTCAGGTAAGACAGCGGTCATCGCAGTCAAGTGGCAGAATAGTGCATAGTGTGTGTGTTGTGTTTGTGTGTAGTGTTTGTGTGTGTGTGTGGTGTGTGTTTGTGTGTGTGTGTGTGTGTGTGTGTGTGTGTTGTGTGTCTCGCGTGCACAATTATCTTTCTTTAAATCAATGACTACAGTCCAAACTGATTAATTTAACATGAGTTATCGTAAATGGTTATGGAATTGGATATCCTATGAAATTAAACAAGACATGCAATATAAAACAACATGTAACTAACTGTATTTGGCTGTTCTAATCTATATGTTTTACTGCTTGCTGTAGATGGAGAACCAAACAGAACCTGGACTATTCTTTCCTGATGTTATATGCCCAGAGTCGCGGCATGTACTACGTCCAGGTAAGTTGATGATCCACTGCTATGTTATCAGGGTCTTTTCATTTACCTCTGTCACCTCCTATTGCTTGTTAGCTTGTGCTCTATGGCCCAAAATATGAAATAATTCTAGCAGCCATCGACTTGTACATTAGAAAGACATTAGGCATTATTCAATCTAGTTCTCTGTGTATTATTGACGCTAGTTCTGAGCATTATTCCGTCTAGTTCTGTGTACATTATTGACTACTTCTGTGTACATTATTGACTAGTTCTCTGTACATTATTGACTAGTTCTGTGTACATTATTGACTAGTTCTGTGACATTATTGACTAGTTCTGTGACATTATTGACTAGTTCTGTGTACATTATTGACTAGTTCTGTGACATTATTGACTAGTTCTGTGTACATTATTGACTCGTCCTGTGTACATTATTGACTAGTTCTCTGTACATTATTGACTAGTTCTGCGGTCATTATTGATTAGTTCTGTGTACATTATTTAGAGTGGCAATGCATATGTCATCCTTTAATAAACTATTACCTCTAGTCCTGCGTGCGTTTATTATTCAGCTGGAAGATGATGTGCTGGCTAAGCCTGGCTACCTGTCCATCATGAAGGCATTTGCACACAACCAGAAGACAGAGTGGCTCCTGCTGGAGTTCTCAGCACTGGGCTTCATTGGTGTGTATGCAGATGTGTTGTCTTCCTTCCTACTGTTGTATTTGACTCACTCATCACAGATGTTACTAGTCCTTATCCGTCATTGCCCTGTTCCTTTTGTAATTTATATTTGTACCTCATATGCCAAGGTTCAAGTACCTGAGTGAATAAAGGTTCTGTTCTGTTCTTGTTCTGTCAAAGATTGACCATCAACTACGAATGTAAAAGATGTTGAAGTGCCCGTTTTTCCAAAAAGAAAATTAATAAAATCATTTTTTTGTGCTATAAAAACAAATTGCCACGACATGTTTAGGACTAATGTTTTACCAAAACTGGGGGAAAAAACATCTCACTTATAATCAGAATTTCGCACTTTAACAAGTGTGCAAGGCATACAGAATATTTTAGTGAGCATGGGTGGGAGGGTATATTGGGTTTTCATTTCTTGGCGCCTAATTTCCTTGCTCAATGGAATTTCGGTAGTTGGAAGATATTTAATTTAATCAGATATAGAACATTGTTTTTATCTTGGTCATGAATGAACTAAGGATCCAAGTAATCATTAGGGCATTAAGAATATCATCTTGGCATTTAACCTTCTTCCTTTTGAGTGTCAACTGGAGATGCCCTATTGAGTGATTGTGTTTAATCCAGCAGAGATGTTTAGTAAAGATGACACAATAAATGTATAGAAATAATTGTGTTTATTTTCTATGTTTTATAATACATATATTTTTTTGGCAGGTAAACTGTTCAAGTCCGCCGATATTCCACTGGTGGTGGAATTCTTTCTAATGTTCTATGCAGAAAAACCCATAGATTGGTTATTGGACCACCTTCTACAGGTAAAAGTGTGCAGCCCAGAAAAGAGCCAGGTATGTCTACAACTACAGTGTTTCACTGCGTTGCTTATCACCATTGGTTTTGCTCTTTTGATAACAGAATATTGTTTTTATTGTTGGTTCTCCTTTCAACATAATAGTCACGTATGGGTGAAAACACAAACTTCTCTATTCAATTCCTGTTTTCCTCAAGCCTAAATATTTCAATTTCTATTCATTACTATCTATTGTCAGCGTTTAGAACATGCTTGGGTTTGGAGGTTTTGCGCATTACAAATAGACTTATTATTGTTATTTAAAAAAAACTGAAATACTTTAGAAAACAGTGTCCAATTGAATTATTTTCAGAAACACTGTGACCGAATGAAACTGCAAATTCGCCACAGATTCAAGCCATCTCTTTTCCAACACGTCGGTTTAACATCTTCCCTGAAGGGCAAGGTTCAGAAACTAAAGGTTTGTATCATCGTTACTTGTGTTTGACCTGCCGCCACAGGAGTTGACCAAATTCTATGGAATTTTCCTTACACATACATCCAGTAATGGTTCTGTACGATCAAACTATAAGGTTCCGTAATTACCCTAGTAATTAGAACAGGAGAAAATAATTAAGTCTGTAGCTGATCAAATTATTAGAAAAATGCGAAAATTTAAAATGATCGGTGTGCGTATATATTTTAGGGACAACCAAATTAAAGTACAAAATATGGTTGTAAATGAAATGGTAAATAAATAAGGATTGTAAAAAAAAACGAAATTATTTTTTAAAAAGATTATTGTGTTTGAATAATTAGAAAATTACAATTTGAAAATAATTGGTCATGTTTGTATTTTTAAAGTTGGAAAACAATTATTTTCGACAATTAATTTAAGCGGTTACACTATTAGAGGGTTCAAATTATTACGGTAATCACATTTTGTGAATGACGACAAAGGATCCTCTACTTTCAATATTTTGTTTCAGGACAAAGATTTTGGCAAGCAGGGTATTTACCGCGCCCATGTGAACCCTCCAGCCATTCTGTCGTCCAGCCTCAAGACGTATCAGAAGTACTCCCTAGTCAAGGCCTACGTTGGCGAGACATTCTTCTGGGGCAACAGCCCCGAAACAGGGGACATCATTGACATTAAACTCAATCCTCCAATATTTATCGAGAAGTAAGTTTGTTGAAAATGTTCTCAGATGCAAGAATAATGTCCTACATCCCAGTGTGGTGGAGATGGTGATGAGACATTTTGACATACAAACATGAATAATCGAATTTGAGTCCTTTTTGGGGACATTTCACAAATGGAAATGGAGATGCAGTGTTTACAGATGACAGTTGTCATAGTTTGTTCATCTGTAGATATTGCCGTGGGTCTTGCTGTGACAGTTTTAGGTTCTCATCCAACTTTTAACAGAACTTGCAATTACTATATTTTGTGAGGATTAATCCCTGTGGAATGTTGTAATTTTGAGACATTATAAGTCAGTGAATCAAAAATAACAATTTAGACACGGCTATCAAAATTCCACCTTTTAGATCATTTCCAAATTCATTATTTTTTGGGGGGTCTCTAATTTCCAAATTTATCTATTTTACTTAATTCTTTTACTAATTACCATTTTTATCTATATTATTTCTTTAATTATTAATTCATTTCTTTATCTACTTACTCATTTGTTTACTTTTATTATTTATATTTTACTTTGTATTTACTTTTACTAAATACCCCCGTCTGCTATATCAGCTTCGCTGGACGCAGACGTTAAACTTCAACTCGAGACAAGTCATGCAGACACACATTTGAATTATATTAACTTGATTATTAATTAAGGAAACAGCTTTTTAATCATAAATAGGATATTCCTGTCTGTTCTTGTGTTAATAAGATGTCATGAAATACCTTTTTTTGCCCTGAGATTATGAAACATTTTTTAGTACAAACTCATGCTGAACTCTAGGTTTTGTTCACAAATCCTCATATAAAATCCTAGCTTGAGCATGAAATCGTACTTACCTAATAGCTTTCGTAATCTTGGGGCCAGATCTAAAATTTGATCAATCATACAATCGTACTCAAAATGTTTCGTAATATCGGGGCCCTACCCTCTTTAAACATTTTACATCCTAAATATAGTTATGATATCTTGGTGAAACTGGCCTGCAGTAGTAATGTATCTTGGTGAAACTGGCCTGCAGTAGTAATGTATCTTGGTGAAACTGGCCTGCAGTAGTAATGTATCTTTCGATCTCCGTTCAGGTTCTTGTTCAGAACGGGAAACTCGGAACACAGAGAGGACCGTCTCTACGACGCCACTGTGGAGGTTCTTCCAAGCATCCCACCAACAGATCCCAGCCAAATCCCTGCGCTCAACATATCCAAGGGAGGCAAGCAGACCAAAGACAAGGGCTACTTCATCGTGGGAGTATTCAACGATAGCGGTTTATGCGAACACACAGTCTCGGAAAAACTGGGCAAAATATCAGTATTACGAATCCATATCCATTCGGACAGTGAGCATTGGATGATACTCAGTGAGGTGAGTGTAACTGTGTTTTCACAATGTTGTAGGTGGTCGTGAAAGCGTGAGGCAAGGTCATTCTGTCATGAAGCTTGCGTATCAATGACGAGACCATCGCGGGTTCCATCCCCGGTCGTGTCATACCAAAAGACGTTAAAAGATGGTACTTGTTGTTGCCCTGCTTAGCGCTCACCATTAAAGGGGTAAAGTAAGGACTGGTCGGCTCAGAATCAGTATTCTGTGTCTGAGTGGGGTATCCATGTTCTATCTATGGCATGTGATATTCCAATGAGCTAGCACTATGAGAACTGGTGATACTCCAGACTAGTACAAGCAGTATATACGCATGCAAGCCATGATGTGAGTGAACAAATCTTGAAAGTGGCTTTAAACCCAAAATCAGCCATCAACCAATTATGTTACAAGGTCATTTACATGATGGTTGTTGTCTCAGAAACGAGACCTTCATGAAAGGGTGCAACGTTCCACAGAACAATCGAAGTACTACTTTTTAGAAGAGTATCTTAGTGTAGTGAAATGTAGTGCAGTATAGCCTGAATGCAGCCCATATCATAATCATCCAAAGATGGTTAAGGGGAGACTACTCAGTCAATCTTAATGTCATTGTTGCTCCACTTAGAACATTTCTGTCATGATTTGTTTGCCTAATGATTTAATGTGACATTTCAGATCCACATAAAGGCAAGAATAGTAAACAAAGAAGACCGGAAAACCCGAACAGACTTTGACTGGAAAACCTGAACAGACTTTGACTGGAAAATAACTACTTCCTATCTCCGTGCCAATATTTTTATGATCACTCACAGATATCGAAATGACCCTTTTAATGTTTCATATTGTATTTTATGCAATTCATTCAATTGTGAAATCTCTTTTTAAAGAAACAATTTTAACCCATTGCGCTTTAGTTATCGGTTTCTGAACTTGCTTTATATATTTGGACAACAGGACTCTCCCCTACGAAAAGGCATAACTCTTGGGTAGCCTTAACTCCAACTTTAGCAATGGTATAGTCTATGGTGTAGTCTCTGGCTAAGCAATGGTGTAGTCTCTGGCTAAGCAATGGTGTAGTCTCTGGCTAAGGCTACTGTAGAGTTACTCAGTTTCGTACAGGAGGGCCCAGGAATGTATGTCTGCCCTACACTTGTTAGACATTTTGAACTTACTTGTGTTTCTAGTCCGCTTTGGCATCCGTGGTCACTCATTCATTAGTGTCTCGGTAAATGTTTTCTCTAACTTAATGATGCATCGTAGTACATCACAATCTGGAGGAATTGGGGGGGGGGGGGGGGTCGGGGTCAAACGTTCAGTATCCTTCAGTCTGTCGACATAAAATTTGCGTGTAGGAAAAATTATTAAAGATATACTGTATTAATCCTATCCCTGCTGAATAGTGCACATGCACAGCTCTTTATGGTATCTCCAGTTGCCTCCAGCATGGAGAGGGTTAAAGGTGTCCTGGAAAAATCTTCATTTAAAATGTGTTTGTATGTTGTGCATATTTAGCATATATGGCGGTTTTTATTATTATTTGTTTTTAGAATTCTGAATTGTTTTGGTTCAATAGTAGGTGTCAATTTTTAGTCAAAACTATTCAAGTTATTGGCTAACATAGTGTCTTTACTTTGTGTTCAGAATAGGCATGTTATATATTGAAAATACATACAGAATTGCACTAGACTGCAGTGAATCTTTTGCCAGTAAATTAATATACATAAATATTAGTTTCTATTACTAAAATCATGATTTACAACAACCCTGGTAAATCTTTTGAAATTGACCTTAGGCTGTGAAAAAATAATCAAGTTGTGTGATCTGCAGCCATATAATAAGGAATGAAAATTGAGGTTTTTGGTGCAGGAAAATGTACGGAAAATAAAAGTCATATCCTGTCTGTTGTGCCATGTTAAATGTTGGAACTATTCTTCGATTAAACGAGAGATGGCTTAACATTATTCATTCGAGATCGGGTTACATACATTCACGTTGACTGAGACTGGTTGACAACTCGTATTGTTATCCTAGTAAAACTATGTATAGAAATTCTTAAAGCCACCGTCACTAGTCAAATTGAAGCTGATTGCCAGGTAAGCTACAGGCCTACTAGTCTTGTAGTATCACGCAACAAAACAACATTGATATATTTAAGCAATCTGAATGTTTGTTCACAATAACACACAGGGTGACTGTTTTTTTCTTTATTTTTTTTATTGTTAGTGTTATTCTAGTATATTTTTGTGTATTTTTATCGTGTATGGTGCTAAGATACTGTGTAGCCAAATGAAGTCAATTACTTGTGTATTATTATCAAGGACTTTGTTGATTTTATTGTATTTTTTTTATGTTTTGTGTTTAGTTTTTAATAATGCCACTCACAGGTTCATAACACTAACCAAACTTACAGTTGTAATTTGAATGCTTTTGTTATACACAATAGGACTGGACATACACAGATGAATCAGGTATTCAATATATATTGATATACAAGCTCATATTTATATGCATGCACTTTTACTTTAATAATTACTGTAAATAGACAATAGAACATTTTCATCATATCAGATTTTATTCTTGTTTAATAATTCTCAATTGTGTTATTGAATATAAATTTTTAAAGTGATATTTACGGAACCCTACAAATTATTAGCTCGAGCATAGCTTATGTAGTTATGTTTTTGTTGTTGAAATTGATGACCATATATGCTTTCTCGGAAATTTGCTTCTCTGCATACCAATAGATTTTAGCAAATTTTCTTATTTGCCATAGTCAAGATAGCACTATATATTTCTTTGCAGTAATGTATTGTAGCTTGTTCAAGTGTGTTTGTGGTGTGAGCACACAAGGGGTGGGAGAGAGTGAAATATGTTGGCGAGTTTGAATCCCATCATGGTGCAGTGTTTCAGATGTATACAGTACACAATGTGTACTCATCCCCAGATTGTCTACACTAGTGGTGTCTACACTAGTGGTGTCTACACTAGTTGTGTCTACACTAGTGATGCCTACACTAGAGGTGTCTACACTAGTTGTGTCTACACTAGTGGTGTCTACACTAGTGGTGTCTACACTAGTTGTGTCTACACTAGAGGTGTCTACACTAGTGTTGTCTACACTAGTTGTGTCTACACTAGTGGTGTCTACACTAGTTGTGTCTACACTAGTGGTGTCTACACTAGTGATGTCTACACTAGTGGTGTCTACACGAGTTGTGTCTACACTAGTTGTGTCTATACTAGTGGTGTCTACACTAGTGGTGTCTGGTGTCTACACTAGTGGTGTCTACACTAGTTGTGTCTACACTAGTTAGTTGTGTCTACACTAGTTGTGTCTACACTAGTTGTGTCTACACTAGTGGTGTCTACACTAGTGGTGTCTACACGTGTGATGTCTACACTAGTGGTGTCTACACGTGTGATGGCTTTTGGATGTTACAGCACTGTATTATGATTACAATTGTTTGAGTCTTTCCGTTAAGAATACAATATTCAGACTTTTGTCTTCATCAATACTTAGTGATTACTCACTAAAGCCTGAAAAGTTGTTAATTGTTAATTACTGATTTATACAAATTCTGTCTACAAGTACATGTAAATTGTATAATGATGATGTAACACAACTTGATTTTTGTTGTGTTTATGTGCATCTAAAGCTTTAAAATGCCGACAAGATCAATCGTTGTTGATCTATCACATTGAACCATTTCACTTGAGCACAGACTCAGCTGACTTCTGGCTCATTTCAGTGTATGCTTGAGACAGTGTTCGAATTAAAGGGGGCCCTGTGGATCATTTCAAAATCTGCAATGTCCATTAATATTGGTCATATGGAGAAAGACCCCCTTATTATTTTCTGAATTTCTAACACTGAGAGGTAATGAAAATTCATTATAGGATGATGTAAATGTATTTCTATGGTACGCCGATACATAGGAACTGAACTGTGCACTTCGGTTTCATTGCATATGTTAAGTACTAGTACTTGCTTGTTTTAGATAAACCCCCAAATCACATGATTATGCCATACAGTGTAGATGTGTTTAATTTAATTAATCGGAAGTAATTTATTTTGTTTATCTTGGATATTCTGGACATGAAATCACACTTACTATGTGCATAAAATCCAGTATGAGACACAAACAAAATATAGTGTGTGCGTGTCATGTAGGATGCACTATGTTGTAATATAGTAATCGACAAATGTATGCTATTATCATGCTGTAGTAACAAACAGAATTTATATTTCACGTTGCCATATCATTCTTTATATATAGAATTGTGCACACATTTGAAAGAACACATTTCTCTTGATATTTTTTGGTCAATATCTAAAGTGCATATGTATATTATATCATCATATAGAAGGTATATTGCATTCTAAGTCAACTTATTCTGTCAATATGATATAAGTATGTGTAGATCACTGAAAGTCTAGTCTAATTAGATTAGTGTTGAGAAATTATGCGTCTTGATGGAAAGCAGTAAGTTGAGTTTCATCTTGTAATTTATTTGTAGTATTGTATTTATCTTAGAATGCAATGGAAGATTAATTATTTAGCATTAGTGTTAGTCTGTTAAAAGCTAAAAGTTGCGTACTACCATTTTTAGAAGAACTTGTAGATCAACTAGAATTATTGAAGAAAATTCTCGACGTTTTTAGAAATTAAGTGTTTACAAATGCAAATGCTTCAGCTTTATATCATAGAACATCCCCTGTATGCCTTCCATACAATCACTATACATCATGCTTAGTATGCACATTTTATTTTTTATCATATCAATATGAATATTATACCTTGTTTACAATTATAATATGATGTCCTTATTGGATCTTTAACAGGTATAAAAAATTATCTACAAAATTATATTTCCATCTTCCTGACAGATTATATATATTTATTATTATTATGTGTTGATAATGTATTAGAAAAAGCCAGGAACTACTATTCGCTTACAAATATTGATCTAATATAACTAATTAGGGAAGGATATTATTCCACTATTTACCAGGGTATCATTTAATGAAGCTCTCGAATGTATTAAGAAGCCATAGCGATTTCTTACCCGTAGCATTCGGGCATATACGAGAGCACTCTGTGGGTAAGAGAACTTTGTGAAATTATATTGTAAACATTTTATGCATTATTCAGTATGAGAGTTGTAAAATGTGAGGTGATGAGAAATGCAAGTCTCGAACACATCTTTATAACATATATTTACAAATGGTGAATCATAATAACAAAAAACACCAACATTACTAATTAAATGTTACTCACCAATTGCTAACCATTATTAATATTTTATCAGAATACTTGATCAATTGTTTCAGCACACATTTTATTGTACATCATTAATTCTTTGTTGATTGTCTTCAATGTAAAGTTGCCATGTTGAAATGAAATACCTATATATGTATGGTGGCTTTCAAAAGATTTGCTATGGTAGTGACTATGGTAGTGACTATGGTAGTGACTATGGTAGTGACTATGGTAGTGACTATGGTAGTGACTATGGTAGTGACGATGGTAGTGACTATGGTAGTGACGATGGTAGTGACTATGGTAGTGACTATGGTAGTGACTATGGTAGTGGCAATGGTAGTGACTATGGTAGTGACTATGGTAGTGGCAATGGTAGTGACTATGGTAGTGACTATGGTAGTTACTATGGTAGTTACTATGGTAGTGACTACTAACATCTGTAGTCGTCGCCTATGGGTGAAATATTCCCGCTGTGACGAGAACTAATTCATTCATTCATTCATTCGTCATGAATTCGCGCCGTGACGTAAAACAATAATTCACTCACTCATTGGCATCTGCAACTACAGCTATGCTTGTGAACTCTACACCAGTACTAACGCAATCAAAACTTTAATAGTAGCTATGCATAGGCCTATGACATTATTAATGTTGTATCTCATTGAATAGTGTAGTTTCAGGTATGTGTATTTATTAGTCATGTTTGCGGCAGGATACAAATAGCATTAGATGTAGCTTTGAGAAAGTTGGACCAACATTGAGTGGCGATCTTCCATTAGAATTTACATAACTAGTCGAACCTCACAATTAATACTAAATGTTTGTATTTACTAGTGACCGGTAAGGAACACTGTATAAAGTGTTGCATGCAGATCTTTATGTCTTCCTTCTCTTTTTTTTCACCCCCTGTTTTGTATCCCTTGCCACAACAATGTCAGTACTGATACAGGCTGGATGATGTAATGGCTGACTTCGATCTTGGTGCAATGCTTACTGCATTGCTGCTATAGATTTGAATCCTGTAGAAATTCCAACACCCAAACACCAGGGTCCTGTCCCGCAGAAAGATCATAGTGGTACGAGTCGTAACTCACATACACATACACGGAGATACGACTATTGTAGTCTTTTACTACTACAACTGTTCTGTGGAACAGGACCCAAGCTTGTAATGTGTTTTCATAGGAGCATCACAGTGTGCAATTTTATGTTGTTCCATACTTGGTGCACTGTCTGCAGTGCAGTTATCAGCCGATCGTGGTTCATCAGTACACCAGCCTGTGCTCACAGGTGTCTACTGCAACACTAAGCGCACCATGTGTCGTAGGTTTCCAACTGACGTAACCTTGAAAGCAGGTGAAAGCCAAGTCGCTTCTATACTCCATGCAAAGAGTTTTTGTATATATACGCAGGTGGGGGTCTATTCTCTGGATCAGAGCTGGACCCGGACTTTGGGTCTATTCCCTGGACCTGAACCCAATTCCTGGCGATCTGATTGGCTCATGCAGTTGGGAATAGTAGGAAAATATGTTATTCATATTTTGGGTCACATAAACCAATCAGATTGCTGGGAATTGGGTCTGGGTCCGGTGAATAGACTGTAAGTCCGGGTCCGAGGAATAGATCTTGCCATATTATGCATCAGTTGAGTTATAGATCTTTAGGCATGTGCAGTGTAATTGCACAACTCGATAGTAACGTCAAGTATGCCAATTTATTTCCTTGTATTTTGGATTTTTCTTCCCAGATTGGCTGGATACAGGAATGGGAAAATGGATACAAATGTTAGCAAGGATCATAGTTGCTTCAGGATTTCCTCCACTAACTTGCATTTACTGGGATTTATTGCCACCTGAATAAAAATTGTGAATGCAGATCCATAATACAAGGAACAAAATTGGTCAGAATAATTTAATAATTTAAATATTAATGCAGTGTGCAAAAATGTCGTTAGATTGTAATATATGCCAGCTGGTTTGTATCATATGAATGTTCTTAAACAATGTTAATTTTTATGATATTTAATTGGGAAATGGCATATATGAAAGGGGTCTAGAGGGAAATAAAATGTTTTGTTTTTGTGAACCTACCTGTACATGTACCTTGAATGAAAATAGAATGTACTTCAGTATTAAATGACTTTAAAATATACGTTGTTTGTATTTCTGCTATGCAAATCTTGATAAGCCTTTTCCTGGTTCATTGTCTCACTTGATGAGAAGGACACCGCCTATGTCATCATACATGGTTTATTCAAAGACATTGGAATTGTCTTATCTTCACCGATGATGAAAGTGCAGTTGGTGGAACCTTTGTCGTTTGGAAAGCATTCACTGCAAATAGTCTAAACTTAACTTCCATGTCAAAATGGCGACCTAACATTTTATTTGTATTGTTGGATGTTTTCCTCTTGAAAGTGCTTCCATCAACCAAAAATGAGGTGAAATGGCCAACCATTGATAACAAAATACACCAGGATTTTTATTAAAATTTTAAATAATGTGGTAGATGGTCTTAATTTCAGTGAATAATCGTTTTGAAGCTCGAGAAATAACATTTTACGAATGCTTCGCATATTATTTCGATAAGTAAAATCTAGGATTATGTGAAAGAAGAAGTAGCATTTACGAGAAATATTCTTTCAGCTAGTGAACCTGTAAGTTCATATATAGGCCAGCGGCAGACACCACATTTAGACCCCCCTTACACACACACACACACACACACACACACACACACATATCATTGGAAAGCTTAGTCTCGCCATAAAGTTAGGTATGATGTGGAACTAGCAAGTGGTGCAGTTTTTGTACCTCAAAGGTCAAATAAGGTCACCATCACCATATAATTTCCCATCCTTTTGTGAATATGAGTCTTTTATTTTCAGCAGATATTCAGTCTAGAAACATTAACTTTGTATCTACACTAACATTTTGGAGGTTAATGAATCCATATGAAACAATTCCACTAAATTGTTGCCATTTTGAATTTCAAGATGGTCGCCAAGCAAAACCTATATTTTATGATAAACAGGAATTTGTACAGCTTGCAGTTACTGATTTCAAAACTGTACGTAGGGAGTAAAGTCATAGGCTTTCAAATTTGATAGACGAGATAGACCCTCTCAAAAAGCTCTCATGAGTAAATATTTTAAAGCCATGCAAGAAAGGATTGCTTTATTGATAAGTGGACAAGATAGTTTTATATTTTCAATAAACAACCTTACACTATTTAATTTACTTAACTTATTTGTAGCCAGGCTTTCACTCGCATCATGTAGACTGAGCTCAACTACAATGTGTAATTCAAAATTCAAAATGGGTATAGTGATAAGAATTCATTTTATGTATAATTGATTGCATCCACAATTCTTAGTTAATAATCCATGGTCATGTTTCTAAAATACATATAGATAAGTGATGTAATAATCTCAGGTAAACTAAAAATGGTAAATTTTTGTAAGCCAGTTTATCACGAAATATAGGATTTGCTTGGCAGACATCTTGTCTTCTTATTTTCATGGATTCACTAAACTCCAATATGTTAGTGTATACACAAATTCATGTTTTTATGATGAATATCTGCTGAAAAAAATACACATTGACAAAAAAAAAATTGGTTATGGTAACCTTATTGACCTTTGACATAAAAAAACCTGCACCACTTGCCAGTTCCACATCATACCTAACTTTAATGGGGAGAACATTCCAATGATATATAATGTGGGTTTGTGTTGGGGGGGGGGGGGGGAGGGGCATTTAAACTCCATAAATACAGCACTGTCAAGGATTTGTCACTCGCCTATTAATACAAACCAAATCTGGACTCTGGTGAGTTTTGTGGTGCAGTAACCATCGCAATAGCTTCTACATTATTTCAATGAACGATTTACACAAATATCTTGGAGTCCAGTTTTGGTGTCTATGTGCCATATTGAAGATTTTTCTATGTATTGTATGAAGTATACCATATTTATTGTTTTTCTTTGTTTGAGGTGTTGCCATTTTCCACACAGTTCTGTGACCTCATGTGAAACTGTTTAATCAATTACATATACCTAATAACATCAGACTAATGCTTAAATAGTGACAGATATGCAATACTATCAGGCCACTGTTTAAAACATTACAGATTTCATGTATACATTCTCAAAATCATGCTCAAAGCATTACATAGTATTCCCTCCGTTAACAGATCGGTGTGCACTTACTATATCGTTCAACTCCCTGGGGAGTCTACTAACCCAAACTGAAGTGTTTCAGGATTAAAACTCGAAACTTCACTTTTGTAGTTCAGCAAATGAATATGGCTCACAATCATGGGGCAGTTGGTAGTGCAATGGTAGAATATTGGACTTCAAATCCTGGCATCAATGCTCGTAAAAGTTGCCTTTTTGATGTGATATTGATAGGATGTGCTGTCTGTACTGTGGAAATGCAGTTATCCTTGGTCTGTCAGTACCGCCAGTGCAGGTTTACTGCAACATTCAGCTCTATGGTTGTTGTGGGTTTTTTACTGCCATGAGCTGACATGCTGTGATATAAGTGAAAGAATCTTGAACGAGGCTCAAACCCCCAATTAAAAAAATTAAAAAATAATACAAATATGACATTAGACATAAATTGGGCAAACCGTTTATTTTGTATGGACAATGTATATATGTACAATGGCATGGACATGGCAAGATGTGGGTAAGTACAGACAGATATACAGACAAACATATACATAGGAAAGTGTTGTAACTAATATCCACTAACAATGAGATCATGCTCTAATGGGTATGCATATACTCCAGGTATGCACACAGGTCGATGTGAGAAAAATACCACTCCATGGTATGAAACCGTACAAATCTAACCCTTCAGTCTTTGGAGAGAGAAAATATTTGAAAAGTTTCTAACCAAATTCTATGGAATTTGTCAACTTTTCAAGATATGTTTCAAAGGTGAAATAAATAGTGTTCATGCAGCGAGTGGTATGCCATGCAATTTATATCTATACAATAGATTTCATAATCGGAGGACAGCATTCTGAAAACTTGTGAGTACAATTAATAAAATTAATTAAAGCAATTTACAATATCAAAACTATTAAGAAGGATGCATAAAATTCAAATGTCCAAAAGTTTAATCTGATTTCAATATTGCACATTAGGGTAACTATTTTGTCAGTCTTACGTTCCATTCTATAGTTCGTCTAGGCCACCAGCCTTTTGCAGTAACCTTCCCACTGCTGGAGACAACTGAAGATGCCTTGTAATATAACGGTGCTTACGTTTGATCCAGCAGAGAGACATAACACCAGGTTCAACAATTGTAAATAGTTAATTTCATAGTGGCAAATAAATAATATGTGAAAGAACCAGTTTTATCAGCAAAATAAAATAAAACAACAATTTAGCTACAACAATAAATGTGAATCACTAAGATAAACAATTTCACTTAATATATAATATTTATATTTATATATGTATATATTTTACATACTCCCGATGAAAGTCAACACTGCTTTTCAAGGCTTGTTAAAGTCTTATTAAATATACAAACAGTACGTTATGCCTATGGCGTTCATATTCAAGCATTTTCCTACAATACTAAAATATCAGTACAAATGGAAGATTTCTTATAATATAGCTTGGCATTTGCTTACCGATTCAACTAATACTAAGGAATAAATTCACAGCCATGCGTATACAGTTCTTAACACTAACTTGTGTATATAATAAAATATTTAGAAAATAGCTTATTCGAGAGATAAAGAAAGCTAGGGATCGAGGGAAAATTAACCTGTGGCAAGGAAATCGGTGTACTACAAACATCCTCGCCGCCAACATACTATTGACAATGCATTTGGCTTTGAGACGACACTGTCAATATGGCCGAGCCCCATTCGAGGATGCAGATCCCTGCGCCATGCAAATAGTGCCTGCTTCACAAATAGATGACAGCAAATACAAGTCAGCCTCTTCTCATTTCCGGCACTGGGCAAACCCTAACGAGACGCCCTCACCTTCGAGAAGGGCGTGTCTTGTAAACGCCGCATAAAATGTGTAACTTATGTCTACACCCAATTTGGGAAACAAAAGACTGAAATTCTTTGTTGTTTAATTACTTTTTGTACAATAATAAGAAGAAAAAAGAAAATTTTCAGCATTTTTCAAAATATATCTCGTAGAAAATATATGTATATAATAAATTAAGTATATGAAAACATGATGATTTGTTTTCGTTGCTTTGCTTACAGTCCAATGTCACACTGATTAAACATTTCGGTACATGATAATTGCTCGTGGGCTTGTTGAAACAGTGGCCCTGAGAGGAAACGCCAGTTCTATGCATTAGACCTCATTGTACAAGCAACACACACTTAGTGAGCTCAGACTGGGTGTGGTATAGTTTCACAAAGAGATGAGATACGTCGATCAAACACACACCCAAGCAGGAAAATCTTCAACAAATTTACTCTGCACCAAACCCAGTCATCATTTCCCTATTTTTTCTTTCCATAGCAAGGGTCGGCTTATTACGATGTATCACATCCTTTTTGTTCGTACCATCATTCTCACACTTTCTCTTATGTTTTTTTTCTTCTGAAAATCTGTTGGATTGCTTTTTCCGAACAAAAACCTTAAAAAGAATTATATAAACATGCTCTCATTATTAAATTACATAACAAATATAATTCCTTCCAAAGGAATATAAGCTTTCATGAAGATGCTGAAAGAACTGTATACATAAGAACTATTGCTTATCAACATAATGACTAAAATGGCAAGTCCTCTGCATAATAATGTCAACTCGCACCATATACACTCTAAAACAGATATACATCGTCCTTCTAAAATAACATTTTTTAAATTAACATAATAATATCATAATCTTGGCAGATATTTCTAAATCAAATGTACGTACTGGCCAAAGAAAAGTACAACGTACAAGCTGAAGTGAAGATGCTTATATGTAATTGTTTTAATTCATGTATCAGGATTGGCTAATTTACTAACAGAAAACAACAGCAAATTAGCACTCTTTAATGCAATCTTTGGATAACATAACTGTATGGGGGTTAATTCAGCATAACTTATCAGTCAGTATGAATATGAGGAAGTTCCAATTTTCAGCAGAATATCACTCAATAATTGGCTTCAACATTTTGACACCTAATTGAAATACAGCCGTGTATATAACTAAGGGAGTTAATTATTGTTAATTTTTATGAAAGCCACACTTCCACTATGTTCCACTCAGTAAGTTGTAATATGCAGGTATTCATTAAACACCTTTCTTTCTTTCTTTCTCTCTCTCATTTTCTCTCTCATCTCTAATGAATGAAATCACACAGGCAAGAACATATTGAGACAGTTCAGCCAGTAACGTGTTATGTTATCACGAACATTAGGTGATGATGCCTCATGGAACATTTCGATATCACACTTCACTTCATGCCCTTCATCAATTTCACTCCACATTTTTAATCATTCTTTTATGACAAATGAACATAAATTTAATACACAATATATTTCTTTCTTTTTCTTCAAAATCAATTCACTGATAATGAATGACATTTGAAAATATACCATTTAGTCTCTCTCTCTATCTTTCTCTCTGTGTATTGCTAATAACATATAATTAGTTTTGTGAGACAATAAGTTAATAGTTTCTATATTCATCTATGATACAATTAGCAGGCTTTTATATACACAATATATATTCCCCTTGCGGGTTCAATTTCTGACTAGTTCACTCATGGACAAGTTACAAGTTTATACCCAATATCAGCTAGGTAAGGCTCAAATAGTCCTACAAGACAAGTCCTAATCAGTAGAAACCCTTTTCAATTTGAGGTATGGCTATGAAAAAAAATAATCTGAATCTACAGATGCATTCCCAATTCATATAAAAATGTATAAAAACCTGTACCCAAATATGTTGTCTACTTAGTAGAAATATCAGGTCAAAGTTATGCTTCCAAATAGGATCAGAGCAATTTAGAGGGAATGTATAGCCACCAGGTAAAAGTTTTTAAATTGCCTTCATGGTCACTCTGTAGATATTGCTTATAGATTTGCAGAATCATCCTTAACAGATCACATGAAATGTACATAATCACAATTGTTTACATAAATTAATCCCATTTGTTATATGCTGCAACAGAAAGATATATAATAGTATTAGATATATATCCAAATAATATATCTTTTTCTCTGAACAACCACCAAGTATAAGTACTTATCATATGAGGTCTGTACAGTATGATACATGTGAATTGAGACCTCAAATAAAACCTCAGACCTATTTTAGATCCATGTACAATCAGGAATATAACATTTCATGACAGTCTCATCTCCTATGCTGGGTTATTGGATCTGATACAACTACATACTTCTTGGGTATTGTTTCCACATTCTCCATTACTGGCAGATATTGTTATATGAACCCACTGAACAATTATTATTGTTTTGCAGGTTAGATCAAATCTGGATCCTTTTTATTTCATTACTAATATATTATCTGAACAGCATGATTGAAAAGTGACCAATGTTCAAAAGTATAACCTTCCCCAGTAATGTTGTATTTTTTTTTCCTAAAGGAAATTGATTTTTTTTAATTGTTAGTTTTCAAGTGAGTCTTGCACACTGATTAAAAAAGTGCCAATTTTTTTTTCCATACCAGGCTAGAGCAATCGTTTGAATGCCAGGAATCCAGGAATCCAGGGCCAGACACTACTGAACAATAACTGCCAGATTTTTCTGTCCTTTAGCAAATATTGAATGTGTATCAGGGTGCTACTTGCAGAACTGGAGAAATATTGTCTACAGATGGGGGAAACCACTTTTCAGTTTAGATCTTATAATAATGGTTATTCCCATCCAAATGAAGAACTGATCAACTGTTTTACGGTCAGTGATAGCTGTTCCCATACTGTACAATAGTCCCAGAGCATTATCGCTACAATGAATACAATGGCAAGGTTCCATCAAACCAAAAAAAATAAAGATTTCATGGACAAAAGTGGCTAACAAATCTGATTAATATAGTTTGTCACCAAAGTGGGTTATCAAATAAGCTGATTAAAACTATCCTTGCATACACGGACATTCGTAATGGAAGCGAGTTATGATCAGTAGGTAAAAGTCACCCACACTGCAAGTCAGGGTCACTTATGTCGGCCATCTTGTTTTTCATGGCGCAAAAACAAACAACAACACAACAACTTGGGGAAAGCCTCATCACAAACTGGAATCCACCATCTTGGAATCACAGACAGCAGAAGACATTCTCCTCACAACAGTTCCGAGCAGAAACCACTTTCTTCACTAATCCAGGGCTCGTGTGCGACCCTTGCAAAATCTTCAGGTGGTCCAGATTGGTCGTCGACACAAATGTAGGACGTTCGAGGCCGCCATCACAATCGTTCAACAAAATGGACTCGATTGAGCAACCGAGGGAAGTAGGAAGGAGGATGACGTCATCCAGGGAAAAAACAGACACCACGGTCTGATGAGGTACGTCAGTCATTTACACAACCTGAAAATACAGAATGAAATTTTACTCAAAATGTTTCGTAATCTCGGGTCCTGTTGCTTTTATTATTACTATGGAAATGTGTTACAGATCTGTTCATTATCACAGCATGATTTTAGTGCTACAAGAGTGGTAACTCATTATACATGTATAAGGAATCTTGTAGCATTACAAATGTTCTTTGTACATGTAATACTGTACTAAAAACCATAAAAAATATTTGTTATTTTCCACTTAAGATTTTGTAATCTGTTTGAGTTATTTGTCTGCAATTGAAGACTATTCTTCTATGCTAATGTTGAGGAGGTATGTCAACTACTGTGAACACTTCACACCAGAGGCCATGTCCAACTGACCTAACAAGCCGAGTCCCACCCATTTAGAGTCAACACATTATACAGAAGAAAGCACAATCTTGGTACACAGCTACGGGCAAAACCTTCGTGACCTCCGGGCTATTTTACAATGGCTCTCGGGTAGAGATGGTTTTGACCAAACACCAGCCGAGATCCAATTATAACCACTCCACTGCTAAATCTAAACCAATTATTTGCATCAGAGAACTAAAACAAGTTGGATCAAAGTACTCAAAAGGGAAATAACTCTAGGTGTGATGTTGGTGGAGACCGTTAAAAATAGGTGTGTCCAAGACCGTTGGTGTGCCAGGCAAACCAGACGGTTGATCACACTTGTGTAGTAATCGAATGCAAACTTCCATTCTATCCAGCATTCAGATTGAACATTTTCTCTACATGGCTATTACCATTTAATGTTAATTTAATCGTTGTACATGCAGGGAGCACTATCATAGCAAATGATGAGGATTTTTTTGTGAATGGCCGCCTTGCAGCTGGCGTCATTAATAGATACCAAACACATCTCAGAAACAACATTTTGTGTTTGGCTGGTAGCAAGCTTCTGGATTTTGTTTTTCGATTTATCTTGCTTTTGGGACACATTGAGTGGCTACTGTTATTTCGTTCGTACCTTCAATGTCTCTTCATGTGCAGAGAGAGATGGTCTGAGCGGGAGAAGGCTCGCTCACAGACTTGGCACTTGAAGGGCTTGTCGCCTGTGTGCTTCCTGTAGTGTCGTGTCAGCTCGTCCGACCGAGCGAACCTCCAGGTACAGCCCTCCCAGTTACATATATACGGCTTTTCTCCTGCAGATGCAAGGACAATGTAACATTATAACACTGTAAAAACACATCACTCAATCATAAATGGCAGCAAGATATACCACTTTAACCCTCTCCCTGCTGAAGGCAACCGGAGATGCCCTAATGAGCAGTGCTTTAGCCTAATCCAGCAGGGAGAGGGTTAACAACACATCACTCACATGGAAACAGACAAATGCAATGAGTGGCAGCGAGAACTTTTACATAACGTTAAAGGCATAAAATCACAGTTTGTTGACATATTTCATGGTCAAACATATTTTACCTGAAAGTATGTACATTTTATTTGTCTACACAAGTATATTAGCCAACAACCTACATTTTCTGTAGGTGCAACTAGTTTTAAATATTTTATTATTTTATGTTATTTTTGTATTTTTTATCTAGCAATATAAAATACAAAACTATAATATCAATGGTCATTTGAGACTACACTTGCAATGTACATTCATTTGGTACATATAAACCACCATTTTGGTACCTCCAAACATTTTCTTTCATCACTCTATGGTAGCTGAAATTCCACAAAGTATTTTGGAATGATGCATCTAGGTATTTTTCTTTTAACCCAAATAATATACCGCATTTTATATATATTATACTACATTCTTATCAAACAAAGTAACTTGAGATAATTACTGAATGATGAATCATTGAATTTCTAATACGCATACATTAATAAAGTACTTTGGACAATTCAAATGAATATACAATATATTCAGTTTCAGGAAAAAATTTGACTACCCAGCAACTGCGATTGTATACATATAAAGCCATTGAAATTAAATATCGTCAGACGTAATTCTAAATGAGTCAGGCTGCATGACTACCACTCCATATTAAATACACACAAACACAAAAGGTAGGAAGAGAATATTGGCTTGTATTAACAGGACCAGTTGCATACTAACTGTATGAAAACAGGGTGTGGGTGGGATCAACTCTGTGAAGTTCTATTACTATAAGTTCCAGTTAAACATCGGGCATTGAACGCATCCACAGAAGGATGGTACGTGAGCGAGAAATGGAAACACTTCAAATGAGAGGCTGCTACGTCCATGTTTGACTAGCCCACACGTCCATTGTAACCATCAAACCATTTATAGATGTTCATATCTACTTTTTTTTAAATGAAAGTGGAAGTACAAGTAAAGCGTGTTTGTGTTCAACTGCCATGTTTACATAACATTCATATAGCAGTTCTAACTGCATTGACATGAGAAAATGCTGAACTTTATAATTTTTCTCGGTAACTGTACGACAAAAAGCACAAAAAACTCTTCCAAGTACACAAGCCCTGAAATGTATTTATCAAGTTGACATCTGATAAAATACTAATAGCGTGAAGTGTAATTTGAGTTGTAATTAGTCTCCCTAATTAGCAAGCCTGTGGTGGACCAGTTTGTAAATGACCTGGTACTGGTGGGAGGGGAACCTGGAGCAACTATTTATTGCAGTAAGGTCCATGTTCTATGGTAGAAATGCTACAAAGAATGAAAAACCTGATGTATCCAGGATTTGAAAAGGAAAAGTGTTGAAACTATTCTGTCCACCCCAATAGTGGAAAATTACTATACTATTCTACCCAATACAATAACAATGACAAGCTTAACCCTCTCCATGGTGGAGGTTACCAGAGATGTCCTATAGAAGTGTGGCAGTGCCTAATCCAGTAGGGAGAGGGTTAAATTGAAAGCTACTTGCACTGCCAGTTATATAAAATACTGCAATTAGTTGTCAAACAGAGTCCAAAATCTTATTAACAAAGTGGTTGCTCTGTTGCCAGTCCATTCATTACATGGCAAGTGATTGTATTTTGATAACACTTTTGTAAAACTGTGTTTGGCTAGCATTTGTATTGAAAGGATGTTGGTCCACACACAAGATACATCCTGCTTCGAAATTAAAGAATAAATAGACAAATACAGCCAATAATTAATTCTGCAAGAAATGAAAAACATTTTGCATACCTGTATGTGTACGTCGGTGTGCCTTTAAATGTGAGCTTTTCGTATAGACCTTCAAACAGCCATCAAAATCACAGCGATGCACTCTACGCTTCTTCTGGCTGTCCATGTATGGTTCAGTCTTGCTGACCATAGTCACCGGGAAAGCAGTCTTTGGTCCTCCATTTTCAATATATTTAAATTGCCTGAAACACAATTGACATATAAAGATTTGGAAAATCAAGGACATGACTATTCAAAGCAACGATACATAGCATTAGCTAAATTCTCAAAATATCTGATGGTCATTATAATAATTAATGCTACACACATTGTCATCTCACCTCGCAATATAATGTATGCATGTCGACAACCTACAACAGGGTGAAGCTTATAAGAGATACCACCCAGTAATTTTAGTACATGCGTTTTATATATTTCCAATGATATTGTTATTTGAGTGTTCCGAGACCCATTGGTAATGTCAAGCCGGTTCAGTATACACCAATCCTATTTTTTCTCTCCACTATGCGTTTCTATGTTCGCCATGACCTTTGACTTCGCTGGCATTATTGCGTTATAAAATGCCACTCAGTGTCGACACACCAGACAGATAGGTTAAACACAGAGTCTCGGGTCAGAGATACTACTTCCTATACAAATACCACAGTCAGATGCAAGGACTGTACATCTCACCGTCATCTTACTCATTGACCCCGTCATTGGTGATTTTGTACAGTATCATTTATCAAATTCTAAGTGAGTAAGTGAGTTGTTGTTTTACATGGCAGTGGGGATATTTCTCCCATACACAACGATGAAATTCTAAGTCTCTCGGGAGATAATTAGAAGAAACTGTTAATTACAAATGAATGTACATTTACACTGTATGGTAATGCTTATAGTATTGTTATAGATGTCAAGATATTGTCAAGATATTGTCAATACAAAGTTGTTGACAGTGGGGTATGACAACATATCAATCAGTTGTTGAGAGTGGGGAATGACAACATATCAATCAGTTATTGAGAGTGAACTATGACAATATCTTCAAAATGTTGTTGAGAACGAGTGTGTAGGCATGCTATCTTGTTGTTGAGTGTTGAATGACTATTCAAACGATTCGCTCTATTCGTCATTCAACCTATAGACTATTTACAATTTAACATAGGCTCTTTTCGTCATTCAACCTATAGACTCTTTACAATTTAACATTGGCTCTATTCGCCATTCAACCTATAGACTATTTACAATTTAACATAGGCTCTATTCGTCATTCAACCTATAGACTATTTACAATTTAACATAGGCTCTATTCATCATTCAACCTATAAACTCTTTACAATTTAACATAGGCTCTATTCGTCATTCAACCTATAGATTATTTACAATTTAACATAGGCTCTATTCATCATTCAACCTTTTTGCTATATTCATTGAAACTGTTGGCTCTATTCATCATTCAACCTATAGACTATTTAGCATTAACATACTGGCTCTATTCATCAATCAACCAATTGGCAATATTCATCACTCAACATACTGGCTATATCGATCATTCAAAATACTAGCTCTTTGCATCATTCAACCTACTGGCTCTATTCATCATTCAACCTATATATGGTCTACATAACATGTCCATATTTGGATGACAACTCACTCGGATGCTTCCTTTATTCTCCTCAGCGACAGAAGAGCTGCCGAGCCTATTTTGTTGACCGAGTCCACGGTCACATTCGGGTGATCCTCATCTGAAAAGGAGACATGGAAAATGTCATTGATGTACCAAACTAAAATTAATGTGGGTATTCAACAGCATAGAACAGAGAGAAATTTAAAAAAATATATATTGTATACAACAGTGTACAAAAAAAAGAAGATATATTTGAAAAGTTTACGAGTGGAAGTGGTCGTCTGAAATATGCATATCTTCCTCTTTGAGGCAGCCAGCTATTAATTCAGGAGGAAATCTATTTCTATTCAAATACTGATTTAGTCTTGAATTTTGAAAAGGATAACATTTATTAATACTTTACGTCGCTGCGGGAATATTTCACCCATATGCGATGACTGGCAGCACAATAGGGAATGATTAAAACGCCACTCGTATCATAAACAAAAATAAATGAAAATATTGAAATTCAAAATGACTACACCAGGCTATTAAACTACAGCCTATTAAACTACACCAGGCTATTAAACCCTTTGAGCACAACTACATGCTCAAGTTTAAATGTTTTTTTATGGGGATTTGTGATGAAAACTTGAGTTGACCATTGCATCATATTCAGAAAAGCTTCAGAATCTCTGGGCCAGAACATATAATTTATTGCAATGCAGTCAGTCAATTGAAAAACATTAACTCTCTAAACATTATAATATCAATTGTCAGGTTTGTTTCATACATGACTGCTCATCTTGAAACTTTTAACAATATGTTTAGTAGGTCACATCAAGCCAACCAATACAAGACTTACACTGAAACCTACCCTGGGAACCAACACGACTATTTATCTCTCATTTATTCTGTAAAATGTCAACAAGGTACACTTGTAGTCTTTGCACCCAATAAAGCAGTGCTTGTGTCTAATCCAGCGGGGAGAGGGTTAAAATTAAGCGAACATGGGTCACACTCTGCTGCATATGAGTTAATATGATACAATGGGTTACCTATTAAGCAGCAGTTAATAGGGTTAACTATTATACAGCAAATTATATATTTCAAAAGAATTATTTATCTAATTGAGAAATGAATACTGCCTTTTTCATGAATGTTTAACTGTAGGTCTGAGGTGTTGAATGTACCAAATGATAAATATTAATTTATTACATTACAATATTTCCTGAACAAAGTTTTGAATAAAAAGCATTTATTTGTAACTTTCATGAGTCGGATCACATGTACCAGAAACAATAATAATGTTTAAAAATTCTAAAATGTATTTGATTTGATGTTTGCATACACATCACCATCAATCATTAACACAACTTTTAAATGCATATATTAACAGAAATAATGTATGATACCTGGAGTCATGTCTTTATTACTGTTTAATTTTGAGTCCTCAAGTTAGAGTAAGGTTTAACCCCTCGAGTACTGGAGTCCACTATTTTGCACTGTTGGATGCCCTATTAACCACTGTTATCCAGCTTGTGGTGGGGCGTGTCAACAAGGGTTAACGCGGGACAGGAAGCCGTAAGAGTACAAACACTACTGCCCCCCCATGTCCATACAACACATTCACAAATACCAGAAATTAACATTCACTATCTCTTTCTTTTACAGCTGTTTTTATTATCTGAGAATAATAATGTTTTTAGTTAATTTTTATTTAACATGATAATTATTCTATTGATTGGAATTGTTTCTTAATAAAATATAACACTTTCTGTCCTGTTCATGACTAACTATTAATGGTAGAAGCAATCCATGTTTCATTTATAGAACATGTTACAATAGAGAGATGAATACTTCACTGATATGTTTCATGCACATTTCTTTACAAACATCAGCTACTGAATTAATAAACTATCCATAGTCTCAGAGGGTGCAAGTAAATAGTTAAAATATAAATTATATTGATCGATATTATATTTATATGAAAGGAGCAGCTGAAATTCTTTACCCTCTTGTTTTCCAATAAATCTAGACTTGCTTATCTGATCTAGGGTGGTATTTTGAATAGGAGTATTTGGGTGAGAACAAGGTGTGACACAGTCTAGTAATGCTAGTATTTGGGTGAGAACAAGGTGTGACACAGTCTAGTAATGCTAGTAATTGGGTGAGAACAAGGTGTGACACAGACTACTGACTTAAGTTAAGCATTATTTTTATTACTTGCTCTTGATAAAATGTTATACGTGTAAATATTATATAAAACCTTTAAAGCAGCTCTATTCCTCAATTAAAAAGAAAAGGAATATCTTTGAGGACTGACCGTTCACTATGAACAGAAGGAGGGGCAAGTTATCAATGGATGTAATTTATGGTTATTCGACATGTTCTCTTGCAACAACATCGATAGACATATGATAGGATCCGTACCTTTCCTTCCAACGGTCAAGTCCAAGCCATGCTGACCAGCAGTGACATACTCCGGGAACTGCAGCTTACGTGACTTGATGGATAAATCCACTGGCTCAGTCTGGACATTCTGAATCGGCTACAAGATACACAAGACATGAGTGAGACAAGGTTGTACATTTGGTCCATACCTGTTGCCTATAAAAGGCAAGAAATTTGGTCACGCTATCTTAGTTTGATATATATAACCAGGAAGTTTTAAAAAACAGTGAAGGTTATACACTTTTTCATGCTACTTTCTTATATATATATATATATATAAATAATTGGGTAAGTTGATAAAATGAATCCAAAGTACAGAAATAACGTTGACAGACACGATCACTGTGTTGTAGTGACATAATACACTAAAAGTAATGGCAGCTAGAAAAGCGGTCACACAAACAGGTATACCATTTTGTGTTACCGACATATAGGTGACAATGAAAGATATAACACGTAACAAATACACGGCATGACATGTGACTGTAGACCAACAACGGATGACACTTACAAAGTTCATGAAGAGGGTATCGAACTGGAAACACAGTGGCACAACCATTTTTCCTACGACTGGCACAATGTATTTAATAAAACCTTATTGAAATAAATCTCTGCAATGGGGGATGAGTTAGTCACCTGACAGGAAGGTGACAAGCAGGCTTCGCAAGTCAAGCATTGGATGTGAGTGTATTCTGGCTTGCTACCAGACAGTGGTAGGCTCAGGCTATATTGTTGTTGTGTATGTGTATAATACATTGGATCGGTTTCAGGATGAATGATTTGCTTTCAGGCTACTCCACGTTAGCATATTCAACATCCTATGGATGGACGATTTTGCAAGTAGATGGATACTGTACTGTGCTTTCTGTATGTTTTTCGAAAAAAAGGTCTAAAGCAGAGTCCATAGAATATAGCATACATTATAAGTAACTATTAATGTAGTACAGCCAGATTTTCTTTACGTGATAATGCTAATATGCTGAGAGTGTTAGTTTAGTATTTTATCTTAATAGAAAGTGATGCATAATTAAAGTAGTGCAGTATTCAATCACTAAAATGACAGAATAATACTACACAAATGAAAACTGGAATATTTTGACAGTAATAAACATGAAATAACATTTTCATATTTCTTTCATTCAGACATATACAAATAAGCAACTAATTTTTTTTGTAAATGAGAGAACATGTTTCAAGTTATTCTTACTTTAGAATGCTGCTCCCAGTATAACCAGGCAAATTCTGCTGCAGTTGCAGTCGACATGTGCATGCTTTTACTTCCCCACTTGCCCTGTGACTAGGCGGTGGATGCTAACCCCACCTTGTACATACATAACAAAGTTGCAGGCTGGACCGAATCCAAATTTACATGGGGAGAGGCTTGGCCTCTGTTAAGTGAAAACCTTAGCAAACTTCCCAACACTGTTCGGAGGGCCCAGCCAATCGAGATGGTGGGCCCAGGTGGGTAATGCTGCAAAGACAAATTTCAAGGGTCTAATCACAGAACGGGGGTGGCGTGGCTTCAATGCTCGTGTAAATACGGAGCGCCTCAATTGAAGGAAGCGAGTGAGAAAATACTTGTTAAGATGAAACAGTTAAGAAACATACCAAAAAAAAGACAAAAAGGGAGAGAAAAAATGTCTGCTACGTAGTGTGGAGAGAGAGAAAAGATGTCTGCTACATAGTGTGGAGAGAGAGATAGAGAAATAGCAGACTTGAGATACTGGTTAGACAACATGTTGATGTCACTCTAAAGCCTGTCACAATGACGGACAGCAGCGGGAGTCAGACAAGGAAGACATCAACAAGATTAATGATTAATTGTGGATCATCTGCCTTACTGTTAAAGCTGCATTTGTACGGTCTTGCACAGACCGCAATACAGTCAGTCCAAATTATATAGCCAGCCTGCAATACAGTCAGTCTGGATTACACTGCGAGTCCACGATACAGTCAGTGTTACATTACACAGTCAGTCCGCATTACACACATAGTGTAGATTACACACCTAGTAGTCTGCACTATAGTCAGTCGGCTCTACACTAAACAGCAGTCCACTATACAATCAGTGTATATTAATATACACAATCAGCATTACACGGTGTACATTACAAATATATACTAGCATACATCATAAAGTTAGCCTACTCTACATCTGTATAATTACAAAGGGAGTTAATAACAATTACTATCCAGTTAGGCTGCATTACAAAGTCAATGCAAGGCCATAGTTACTCAATTCCCTGGTTTACAGATTTTTCTGTGATCATATTGGCTCAGGCGATGGAAAATATAAATAAATATAATTGGATATTTCGGTTGGATCCAAGATAAAAATAATACAAATTGGAGACTATGAATAGAGAGTTGACAGAAAATAAATATAATTGATCAACATAATTAACATTACCAGAAATTGTTATACACATCAATATATATACATTGCTCAAATTTGAATGCACAATTATTTTTAAAGTACTGCTTATCAATAACATTTATTGTTATAAATTAGACCTTTATTTACCAGTAAGCAATCAAATTTAGCTTGACTTTGCATCGACCATTGACTGTTAGTCTTTGTTCAGGTTCAATGATGGTTAATGCGACTTGTTCCATCACGAATTTTCTAAAGTCGATGGAATATAATTAAAATACTTATTTTTATCTTCCAAAATGGAAAGAATCGGATTGGCAGATCCGTAAACCAGGGAATCAAATAACTATGGCCTAAGTACTACAATGTAGGAGTTTTAAACTGATTGTGAATCCTCCTAACTTTATGTGAACTATTAGGGTTCCAGAGTGTATCATTTAATGTTTGTGGAAGATGATATCATAGGGTCCTTGACCTTGTCATATCCTGAATAATCAAACCCCCTGAGTTGACATGCAGGGAATTTAATAGTGAGTCTACATTATCCAGTAAGCATGCAATACACAGACATCAGTCAGTCTATGTTACATATAGACTATTTTAAATTTTATATATATAATCACGTTAATTCACAAAACAGATGCAAATAAATTCATGCATGTTAAATGAAAACTTTACTGTTTTAAATGTGTGTACCTAGCATTTTTTCTCTACAATGTATGAAGTTCTGAGCACATAACTTTAGGCTAAAAGGGAAAAAAGGGAAGTAATTCTAGTGACATGTCATGAAATATGACATGTTCCAAAAATATTTTACTTCACAGAGGAGTGTGTGCCAAAGACCCCCCCCCCCAGGCCCCTAGTCCAGCATGGGAACAGCTAGCTACACACCACCCTACACACCACCCTACACACCACGAGTGGTACTTCAGATCATTCCTGTGATACGGATATGATAATTCCTGTGATACGGATATGATATGATCATTCCTGTGATATGGATATGATCATTCCTGTGATACGGATATGATCATTCCTGTGATATGGATATGATCATTCCTGTGATACGGATATGATCATTCCTGTGATACGGATATGATTATTCTTGTGATACGGAAGATCATTCCTGTGATACGGATATGATCATTCCTGTGATACGGATATGATCATTCCTGTGATACGGAAGATCATTCCTGTGATACGGATATGATCATTCCTGCGATACGGATATGATCATTCCTGCGATACGGATATGATCATTCCTGCGATACAGATATGATTATCAGCAACGGATGCGATCGTCACACATGTGTCTCTATGTTCACTGAAGCACGCTCCCTCGTTAATCATCCGTCGAGCGCAACTGTTGATTGGACATGACGAACACAGGTCTTACAGAATTGTGTCTTCCTATCTTTAAGAAAAATTCATCATCATATGAACTATACAGCCTTGGCCTGCTAACACACCTCAAAATATATCAGTGGAATTCTTCAGGAATTGAAAAAAAATTCTTTCTCGACTACATCAGCATTTCAGTAAAATGATTACACCTTGTGCTTTGACATGTGGTCTGCCGCACTGCATGCTTCCTTCTTATGCTTAGAACATCATTGGAGTTGTCAATGCACGGAGCTAGAGTACATTATACTGTTAGTCTACAGCGCACAGTCGGCTCGTATCGCAGGCTGATAGTTTGGCTCTATCATAGTGATCTGCTCACGTGGGGATGATAACCCCAACCTGGTAATACATACATTGAAACCAACAAGCCATCATGAACCTAGATTAGTAACTTATAAATCTAGAGCATTATTAATCGTCATTTATAAATAAGTTCCTAGATACTGTTGAAAATGCATTTTAAAAAAATAATTGGGGTTGAGTGTCCTGAATATTTCGGTAAACCTGCGAGCACCGGCTGGTACTGACAGATCAACGATGATAAGATCCTGCATATTTCACACACACACACACACACACACACACACACACACACACACACACACACACACACACACACACACACACACACACACAAACACTCTGCTCAGGTTGGAGGAAAAGCATAATAATCAGTACCAGATAGGGCATGGAGTCTGGAGCGAGCTTGGCTGTGAAAACTGCAAGGCATATCAGTAATCGTTAGAACATCTGTCAATTGATAATAAAGCACATTATTGATATATTTAACCGGCTTTAGCTTTAGTACAGATAATACCAGGATAACTACACACAGACATTATATCCCCATCTTGCCTATATGTTACGTAGGGGGAGCCAATTTCACAGGTTTAATTACTTGTGTTGGATATCTATCTCCTAGATATATTTCTTGCTTCATATACATATCTTATACCAGCCCTATAGATAATGTTTCACAGATATCAGTGGAAACATGTGACTTCCGTGTAGTTCCAGCTGATATTATATTAGATTAGCTCTGATTGGAGCAATAAATGTATAGTTCTGCCAAGTTAAGTTCTGAATAGTTAAGCTATCAAACCACGAACAATCATAATCTAAAAAATAATGATGCTTACTATTACCATGGTTACAAGTTGCTGTTTGACTACAAAAGTATGTGGACATAAAGTTACAGCTCCGACAGACTATGATACAATGTGTCAAATGCGGTCGTCGTCATTGGTTTCATTCAGTACTCTCACATTTACTGCAACACTCGACACTACACGTGTTGCAGGTTTCCTCCTACCCTAAACCGACAAGCCTGTGATATGTGGGAGATAATCTTGAAAGTGGATCTAAACCCTCAATTCAAAATGTGTTTTAGAAACCCGAGATGCGATGCTATTTCACGTACTAGAAGGCATTGCAGGATTCACATTACCATATCAACCTACCAAACTATTCTCTACTGTGTTAATAGAAGAATATTTTTAACTGTCAAGTGCCACAACAAGAATTTTTCAATCTGTCTATATGAATCTTGTTTGCTCTTAAGTTTCAAAGCCAAGTAAAACATCTTCCATCCCTTTCCAAGTAATATCCTTGATATCTGGGCCCAATCCTGTTTGACTTCCAAGCTAGATGAATTCTTCACAATGCCTAGGACCAATTGCCACTATAGTGTGTAACCTTACATGCTATGCCAATATTTATTCAACATAAGGGGGAAGGATAAGTCATGACATATGTGTAGGATAAAACACGATCTCATTTCTATACAGGAAAGTAAACACTAGGATGCGTGAAAAGGCTGAGTGGTCTTTCATGAATCTAAAAGCTCTTTAGGTCATTTAAAAGATCCATGCAAACATCAGTTTGCAGATTTTATGAGTTTAACACCTTTGACAAGAATTACATCAACACCATCAATAATATAGAATAAGTTACCCTTCTCTGAAATTGTTTATATTGCAAGTCATATAACTTAGATTGACAAATTCTACTACCAACAGAAGACCTAACATAAATAATGGAATTACTTAATGTGTGTACTCCCAAGCTTTCATACACCAGTAATTCAATAAACTATTTTAATCTATTTTTATTATGATTATTATTATTATTCTACACATTTATATAGTGCAAATATCAATAAAAACTGCTCATATATGATTTTGGGAAATGGGTGAAAAGATTAGTGGATACACTTTTCACAAATTTGATAAAATGACAATTTAAAAAAATACCATCATAATATTTCTACAAATTGCAATGAAATCGATCAGTTTCAGCCCAATTTGCCTGAAAGAGGTGTTCTCGTGTTCTGAGGATTTGTGACATTTTATTTGAACAGGATTGATGTAACGAAAATACCCCAATTATGAGCGGCAAATAGGGAGAAAGTGTGTGTGTGTGTATGTGTGTGTGTGTGTTTGGAGGGATGCAACTTCCTGGCAAGCTGCTAACTTGGGGGGCAAATAAGTGGCCAAGTTGACTAGCCATGTCACACCCAAAGCATGACGAATGAGATAGTACAGCTAGAACTCCCAACAGTAGCTCTGTAATATGGGACAAAACACTCCGAGAGATATCAGACACTATCTTCAGACAACAGCAGTAAAAATAATATCAATGATTACATCTCGTTTCATTCCAACCTATCTATCAATTTACCAATCCATCAATCCATTACATTACAAAAATGTACTTTTATTTACTATTATTAGTGTTTCGGGTTGTATTTCCGAAAATCCGCACGGAAAATTGAAGCTCCTGTAGATAACCAATTATCATGGTTTTTCTTAAAAAAGTCAAGACATCGCGAACCAATCAATACCCCATGAACTTAAAGTTATATATAATCGGCACACAGTTGCACTGCTACCCTCCAGTGTAGTTCACCACAACAAAGACGTATATAACAGTCTGCGGGGTTTAGCAGCCACAGCATTTCCTAAATAAAACACACCACAGACTGGGCGAGAGAGCTGATGACAGTGACAGCATCACTGTAGACTGCCACAGATAGGGCAGGACTGGTTTAAACAGCTTGATATGTCACACACACACACCCCCCCCCCCCCCTAGTCCTGCACCACAGGGGTTTGTGGGTCACTGCTGGGCATGTAATTAGGTCAAGGGCTCATGACAAATCTAGTGGCTTGGAATTCCATAATACTGAATTTTGCATAATTTGGCGTAAAGTTACGCGATTAAGGAAGGGTTGATTTTTATAGGTGCTGTTTGTCTTATTATAAATTAATTCAAATGGGGGGAAATTAATATAGAATTTCAAAATATGATATTGAAATTTTGTTAAAAGCTCCATCTACCATTGAACATTTTGCATAAGACACATTGGTATTACATTTCCTTCCCCATTTATTATTATAATTTACTAAAATCTAGAAAACTGTCGGCAGAATATAATAAAAATAATATATATATATATATATATAAATAAGAATGATGTCTAGCAGAATATAATCATAGACCTTTCGCACTTTGCTAGGGTCCTTCAGTAACTGTTATATAGCTGTTCGAATTATTACAAAAATCCAAACATTTAACACAATTGGGAGAAACGACAGTGATTGAATAATTAGAAAAGCTGGGAAAATTCATATTTTATGTCTGAAAATAAAATAATTTCAACAATTAAATTATGGTCTTCAAACAACTAGATGGGTCAAATTAATAGTAGAATTATGGTATCTTGACCTCACTGATATAGAAGTTACTGTAGAACACAGCGGAGACACAGAGACACTGGTCTTCCACTAATTGAGCTACTGTGTGGAGTAGTTCAACCATTGGCAGCTCATTAGTCCTCTTAACTGTTAGCCAGCACATCAAACGGGAAGTAACTGCTTCTGGACAAACCTCCAGGAGATGGAGGAGGCTGTGGGCAGTAGGCAGTAGGCTGCGGGCAGTGGGTAGTAGGCGAAGGACGCAGCGACTGCCCTGCCGTCAGTCAAGTACTGCACAATTGTTATATATCAGGGTATCCTTTCACAAAGCTTTCTTATCCACTAAGAGAACATAATGCACTTTGTCGATAGCTAATACACTGTACAGATAGCCATGGTCTCGTAGGGGATAAGAGGGCTTCGTGAAAGGATACCCAAGCTGGTGGTGAAGTAGTGATATAAGACTGGCTAATACAGTCTTCGGGCTATGCAGTCGGCAGCATGTAATATTGCTCATACTGCAGCCTGGCAGCCTACTGCACGCGATCACCTGCAACACCTGTAGCACAAACATAGTCTGACACGTCAGCAGCCCAAGACATGGGTCAGAGCACCAATCTGGATATTATTGTCCCTCAAAACTAAATCAAACTTTAACGTTTTGGTTTAATAGTTACTGTTACAAATCTAGTATCTGTGAGCAATGGTAACATGTAATTAACATAAGATCACTAATATCGTATACCATTACATTTTCGAGGGTTGGCAAATTTCGAGGGTAAAGGACTAAATTGGTTTCGAGGATTCTTATTTCGAGGTTTGCCCGTCTACCATAAACAAAAACAAAATATTTGGTAGATATAGTCTAACGGTAGTGGTTATTATGTATCTACCTCCTGATCGTCGCATGCTGGGGACATGTGATCAGCGTAAATCCACTGCGAGTATCCATACAAGTTACGACGATGTGATAATTGTTATCTATACATGTACACTTAGTTTCAAATAAGCACACAGTTGTAAGAAACGAAGCTGGTTGTAGTCCTAACGTAGTATGGATACTTCATATGTAAATAGATTAACCCTTTAAGGCCTGATGACTGATAGATCAGTTGAATCGTTCACCTCCGTTAAGGCCTAGTGACTGATAGATGAGTTCACCACACGCGTTTCAAATACTCCTCCTTTTGTATTTGCATGATATATATTTGGAGTAACTGCTGGAGTGCTGTTATTAATTCAGTAATACGTGTGCAAGTGCTTAAAACGACGCAGCTACAACACCACTGTAGGTGGTAAGCCCTATGACATCGCCAGGCCTTACGTAGCCAAGTCACTATAATAGGTAAAGGGTTAAGACCTTTGTTTTGGTTCATAGATCAATGTATGTGGGTAGAATAAGTTTGAGGTTGACTGATTAACCTCGAAGACCTTGAAAATTGCCAACCTAGAAAATTTTATGGTATACTAATTTCCATGTTAGGAAAAGAAAAGAATACTAGGTAGATTCATAAGTATAGATGGCTTAATCAGAAGATATAAGTGTACATAAGAGTTGGATTGGGCAAATAAAAAAGAAAGAAAAAATCCACACACACACACCTTACACACACACACAAACACACGCACGCACGCACGCACGCACACACACCTTACACACACACACACACAAATGCACGCACGCACGCACGCATGCACGCACGCACACACACACACACACACACCTTACACACGCACGCACGCACGCACACACACACACCCACAGAGATTTCCCTGTCAATAACATTGGAGGCATCTTATTAATGATGAATATTTACATCATGAAAAAAGTAAATAAATCATTTTGAAAACATTGAAAAAAATCGCCTCCAATATCGTTGACAAGGACTATATCTCGGGCTACGTGGACTAGATCTCAGGCAACAAGGTCAATAACTACATCTCAGACAGCATCTATTTACCTTCAGGTCCGTTTTCTTCTTGGGGGTCATTACCATTGTCATTTGTTGGCGCTGGTCCTCATCAGAAGTATCACCTGCACCATACATCATTTCCTGTTTGATTGCCAACGGGTCAGTGCCAGTTGAGCATGAGCAATTCATGGCGTCATCGCACTCTCCATTGATGGCTCTGGTCTTCTGACGTTTCTTCATGGCAAACATCTGCCCCACAGTGCTCTGGGTGTGGTTGGGGCTGCGGTTGGCGAACACAGACTTGATCTGGCTCAGCTTGATGAGGTTGTACCTGGAATCCTGGTATGAGGGACGGTGCAGATTCGTGTTCAGGTTCACCCTGTTAATACTGGCACTGGGCTCGATGGGGATTGGGGCGTACACTCCATCGGGAATACTGTCGGTAGGGTATGCGGGGTCCTCGAATCCCGGGGACATGGAGCTGGGGGTGCTGATGCCGCTGGACCCATCCATGTTGTCCGAGTGTCTGTCCACATGTCTGTCTGGTGGGGAGAAAGACTGTCCGTCGGGAGGGGAAAAAGACTGTGATTCCGGCGGTGAGAATGACTGTGAGTCTTCGGTCATTCCGTTCAAGGAATGCTGCAACAGGCGGTGAGAGGACAAACATTAGCATGGGACAGTGATGGTAGCGATGTGGTCGGTTAATAATATCAGGCATGATTAATAACAACATGGATGATTAATAACAACATGGATGATTAATAATAACAACAGGGATGATTAATAATATCAGGGATTAATAATAACAGGGATGATTAATAACAACATGGATGATGATTAATAACAGGGACAAGGTGCAGATGCACATCCTCACATGTTGGGCACATCACACTATCAGCATCCCTGTATGGAAAGCAGTGTGGGTTTCATCAGAGCACCGTTAACATGTCTATCTGAAACACACACACACACACACACACACACACAGAGAGAGACACACAGACACACACAGACACACACACAGACACACACACACACACAGATACGTGCACGCGCCCGCGCACGCACACACACACACACACACACATTATATTATGGGATCATAATACTAACACAAAGTGGGAAAGAACAGTGACAAATGAAGCATAGTTGGCACATAGCCCAAAGTATTTGACCTCTTTTATAGAACTATACTGTGTTCAGTCTGTGATTTGCTATATGCCATTTACCAATGTGTATTTAATGAATAAAGAAAGTTGAATAATGAACATTATTGCGTTTGTGTGCCATTATTTCTCACAAGCCTTGACGAAAGACTGAAATAACAGCAGATTTGAATTAATGCGACTACCTTACATATTTTGCATCTTATATAACCACGTATTAATTTCTGGATCTACACTGTATTATCAATATTACATGGCTCAGCAATCTTGTGGTCCTGATTAAGATTATTGAAGTAATAATATACCAGTGTATTACAGAAAGCCTATAAATTACATTTATGTGTTCCTATAGGAATAAAACAACATATTGTTAATATTTTATATA
>JAUTBT010020420.1:0-21222 GCA_032361225.1 Lepetodrilus schrolli
CACACACACACACACACACACACACACACACACACACACACACACACACACAAACACACACACACACACACACACACGCACACACACACAGACACACACGCACACACACTGTACATTGATTGATTGAAGTTTGGTGTTTTTACAGTCGCCTTCCAGCATTGCTAATTTCGGCAGACTGGTCACACTGTACATACATGTAAAATAAAATAAAATATATATAATTTATCAGTGAAATAATAAATATACAATATAATTACCTACATACATGTATGTACAGTATGTGTGCATGTGTGTGTATGTGTGGCTATTCATGTGTATCGAAACATATCTGAAATATGTCACACCGAATTCGCGTTGAGCTTATTTGAATTTCAAAGGTGCAAGTGTATTACAAAGTCCCATTTGCATGTGCAATCTGTTTGACATGTGCACGCTCTGGTCATTTCCAATATGTTCAGGAATGCCCAATATACGCCTCATGTACATGGGAAATCTGTTTGGTATGTGCACGTTCAGTTTGTCTTCATTGCGCATGTTCAATTTACGCCCCATTGTATGAATGCCCCACTTGCAGGTACTAAGCCTGTGCCCACTGTGATGCATCTTCCGTACACTTCACTTATGCATGCACCCCATGTGAAGTTTAAGTGTACAACCAGCTTGAAGGTAAATTTAAGCCCCATGTGAAGTTTCATATACACCCTTTGTGTACGATCAAGACCACGCCCCCTGTTCAGCATACTCTTCTCCCAATAAGTTTTGTTTGTACGATTTTAGATTTTTCACATTCAAGGCTGTTTTGCTGATTATGGTGTTATTAACATTTTACAAACATAATAAAACGGATAAGATTTGAAGCAGAATAGGATAGTTGTATAAATACTTGCTAGCCCCAAGCTGTCGCCAAAACGATTTGCCACGAATAGTTATATATTTTTGAATTGAGCTCAATTATGCTTGGAATATTCATATACATATGGACTAGAATTTAGTTCATTAAAGGCAATATTTACAATGATGTTTATTAATCTACACTTTATTATCAAATATTAAAAGGTACGCGAAGTAGGCATTTTACAGTCAAACTTTAAGTAAATATTGAACGAATTAAAATGGAATCCCGTAAATTATCGTTCTCAGGTGCGCATACGGGCACCATACAGCACAGAGCCCCCTCCCAGCCCCTTTTGACGTGCAGGCGTTGATCAGAAGTCTCGGCACCACGACTACGGCTGTTATCGTCGACACCACTATAATTAAACTTCAGGTATAACATGCTTTTATTTGAAAGAGAAACCCCCAGACTCTATCAACATGCTTTCATTCTTCAATTTGCAATATTAATAACGCGAATGTGCACATTTTAATTTACCATCGCCAGTTAATTATGACGTTAATTGCCTGAAAGCGAGCTTTGGTTTAGAATTAACGTGCGTTATGTAATACCCACTGCAGATGTCATAACGAAGACGTATGCCATTCATAAGAAGTTTACAGACATGCAGATTACAGACCACGCAGAGGAAGGTCACATCATTTATAGACATTTTTGTGTGTGTTATTATTGAGACCCATGCAAATATCATATCCTTATTAAAATAATGCAATATTATGATAAATGTTAACTGTATTATACCTTACTGTTACACCATGAAGCCGATATAGGATGTAGATTTATTTGACGTCGTCTAATTAATATTATATTTTTCTCTCACCAAAACATGATTTAATAATGCATGTATATTGTAACAGGGGGAAATGGCCCATTCCGGGGAGGGTAGACACAGTGATGATATTGAATTATGTTGATGTTTTATTTACATGGTTGCAAGGAGCTTCATTCCAACATCATAATTTACAATTGATTCTCACATACTGACATACACCAGACCATCTCTCTTCCACTCCTGATATTGATCTGATATACGTGACATATTAAAACATCACTTAAAACAGCACAACGTTACAATGGATATTAACAAACATTCAAACATACTTAGTACTTACAAAGCTACTGCAGACGGAAAGTCTACCACTGAAAGATTTAGACAATGCATAGCGAATTACAAAAGGATACATCTTACTAATTACAGAGATAATCCCATTGACATGTTATACAGTGAATTGGATATTATTAATTTGACTGAGCTGGGGGTCAAGCTAAAGTAGTTATGATGGCTGGCCCATTAATATTTTATATGACAAAACACTTGATTGAGACGGTCTAATTTGTAAGATCACATTAAAAATACTGTAGTAAATATCATATTGTCACAATATTTTCTTCGTTGCAACGCGTTAAGACGCGAAATCTTCTTCTGCATTTAACACACACGTGGTGGTGTCGGATAACTAATTATCATCATACCCCATTGCTAGACCGCTTGGTCCGACTGGGGAAATTAATAGTCTCTTCGTAATCTACCCGCGTGAGTTATGATTGAACGTATTCGCCGTGTTTCGTCACTCAATGTAATTGGATTTAAATAGTTCGGACGTCTTTTAACTGGTAACATATGTTTAAGGTGAATGAAGGAGGTTCACACGACATATGCCAGGCACTCGATCTCTATTGTGGTTTAATTTGTTTAAAAGTGTATGATGATATATTTATTCTCTCAAGTGATTTATGTTAAAAGCTACATTTAAAATAAATTAGTAACCTTTTGAATTTTTAAAGAGTGAAATATATCTTCTATGCACATTCACAATATGCCTTTATATGTGCACACGTTTTAAGACAATCTGCTATTTTAGCGTATTATCTAAAGAGGGCGCTTTAAACATATCTAAAAAAAAGCCGTACAACTGTCTGTCTATTCAATAACACCCGCAGATTAACTGGTTGCATATTCCTCACCAAGCTATTGCATTAAAACGCACCTCGAGAAGATATTCTATTATTTTAAAGTGCACCCGCCTATGCGGTTGAACAGAGTTGCCTCGGGGTAGATAATCCATCAACTTTTACTTTCTGTCCGTAACACCTTCCTCTTGGATTCAATCTCTATTAGTGCTATTACTGTGAAAGAGGCGGGGTTTTAACCGGATAATACTTGTACATTTATCATCTAGAGAGTATTCCAATTTATATTAAACTGTATCTGCAACCATACTTGATATTTAACTGTACTAGCATTGAATAGCTAGTGCCAGACTTCTCGAAACAAACTTGTCATAAAAAACAACAAAAAACAACAAACAAACAACAACAACAACAACAAAAACAAAACACAAAACACAAAACAAACAAATACAAACGCACACACACGCACGCACACACACACGCACGCACGCACGCACACACGCGCACGCCTTTAAAACCTCCAATTGTTATCTGTATGCATCTCAGGTAAAGACCTCAGCTGACAATTTACAAACTGAATTTTAAATGAAAGACGACATACCTCTTGGAGTAGTCAGTGAGATAGATAGATACTAGAGTACTATGGCCTCTTGGTGGATGTGAGAACTTCATGAAAGGGTGTCTTGGACGTAACGCACGATTAGACAATCTGGTTTCAAATAATGGATACTGAATACTTTGCATGTATGTTGGGATGCTTCTGTTGCTCTTCAAGGACACGCTAGAATAATAACCCTAATGTAGCAAGTATACACTACCACGTTGTATTAATACAAGTTCCGCCGAATACAACTTTGCTGTTTTACGTCGCCTGGCCCCGAGGTTACGACCCTTTAAAAAAAAAAATCTCATGCTCAGGTTTTCTTCATAAATCCCCATACAGTATTTTACTTGAGCATGAAATCGTACTCAAAATTGCGTCTTAACTTTGGTGGTCCCGATGTACTACCCTAGTGTTGATGGTGCCTTCAGTCAGCGAGGTAACGCCTTACTTGAAACAGTCTACCTCTGCGTCAAACAAACATATGTAAGCTAGGATCATACATGACGGTGCCACACATACTTACTGAATAGCAGCTTTCAACATGCACGTTATTCACGCATTAAACATCAGTCATTTATGCTTGGGTTTCTGGAATGCCATTAGTAACAAAATGTTTTCCGCAAGGAATTCACCTGTTGGATTTGTAATTGCTGGAACACACAATCCCATTTCGGAGGAAGACCTTGCCAGAAAAGGACCAAGCCATCCTGTTTTCTACAATCCTTGGAAATTTATACAGTAGCTGGAGACACTGGCATGGTAGCTTCCGCTTCTGCTCTCTCACAGTGGAGAAGACAGCATTGCAAGCTCATACAGATAATTATTGTACATGTTACCTGATAACGTGCACATTTGCTAATAACTGAAGTGATGGCCCAAACACATGTCTAGACTGTTTAAATTTAGAGTTTTCATTGCAAACAGATTTATCTTGGACATTACAAATAGCAGTATAACAAAATCTCTGATTGTGACGTTGAATAAAATTTAATTTCCAAACGTATTGTACAGCTTAGGTCAAGAGCATGAACAGGTTTTTCGACTATTACAGAGAAGCTATGAAGTAGAGAGAATGTATAATGATCTGCACATACAGAATGACCCGCATACTACGAAATTACTTTAGTTTTCAACTGGAGGACTTTCATCAGGCCTAAAAGTAATGTCTCATTGTACATTTCAACCAAGAGGTAGCCTTTTTTTACTGATATTACTAATGTTCATATGTTTTTTTGTTTTATTCTTTGAGTATATTCTCAAATACCTTAATGGCATTACATATAATGTAAATGTATTTGACCAGAGGGAACCAAGATGTAATTTTGACATTTCTTGAGCATAGAGTACACCGTATTATGCCGGATGTATATAACGCATTTAGTGAGATTTCGTTGGTTGTGTTTGCTGGCTGGCATGCATGCAGCTCCTATCTTGATTTAGTCCTCTGGTACCGAATCACTCAGTTCTCTAGCACTGAATCGATACTTGACCACCTGGCAAGACCTCTGGCAGGGGACTTCTTTCAAGCAGTCCTCCACTGTGATTCGTCTAGTACTTGGAGTAGATTTGGCTCTTGCCTCCTGGCAAACTGTGGCAAGCTCCGACGCAGCGCGTCCGCCGAGGATTTATAATTTATATACTCCGAACACGTGTTCATCGGGTCCCCAAATTCTCCATTTCACAATGTAAGCACTGCATGAGAACCCGGATGGCACGTGGTCTGCAGAGATGGGAAGATAACTCTAGTGGCCGATGACATAGGTATTCATCATCACAGACGAATATAACTTGTTATGTTCTCGGTCATGAGCTAATTTGGAAACACTGTGTCAGCTTATGTTGGCTATGATTGTTTGATATATTGTAAACTTGTAAATACGTCATTATGGTTGCTTAATGTTAAATATATTATATCATACCACTTTCAATAGAAATACAACATGCACACTTATTATTTTTATTTGTGGTTTAGAGGCGCTTTCAAGATTCTTTCACTTATATCGCGGCTGTATGCAAACTAAAATTATTATGATTATTCTTGATTCAAGTTAACCCCTTGTGCGCAGTAAAAAGTCTGAGAACGTTTCAAATGTCAACTGGTTTTGTCTGACAAACAGAGCTATTCTTCACCACCCCTTCTAAGGATAATTGCACAATTTATATCAGTGGTATATAGTCCCATCGACGTCCTTAGCGGTGAATAACGGATAGACTCTCTAACCATAAACTATTCAACTGTCAGTATCGACGGAATGGATTGACCCAGCAGGTTGTTAGTCTTTGTGGGAAAGACGTTGCTCCAAAGAAGAGCTAATTACAACAAGTCATCTACATCATTACTTAGCTTGAGATATTTAATAACAAAATCGATTTCACGAAAAATCACGAGATGTCATTCCTTATAGTCCGTGCAATTCCGTGGAGCATGCACTTTATTACCTTACAACCATAACACCATTTTATACTGTGTCATATTGAATACATAATATGCGTAAGTAAACACATCTTTAATGTTGCTATTTTCGTGTGATAATAGATATACATGTATTTTGTTCGGTTCTTATGATGCACATTTTTTATGTTCCGAATCCTAATATTGGATATATATTTTTAGATTGGTGGATACATTTGTCTATTTCCCCACTGGACCATATTACAAACAATAACTATACGATATCCTCTGTTACACTAACTAACCAGCATAAGCTACAATTCCAGTTTGTATTTCACCTTTATATTTATTCCAAATGTATTGCAATCTATTTGCAATCTCAGTACTAGCCACTGCTCGCAGCATTCTTGCAATATTCCGAGATACGGATGTTGCGCGACCAATTGCTAACGGTTTCTCGTTTGGTTGTTTGTCCAGATGACCCTTTGTGAACCTTACTATTAGCCAATCATATCATATCCTTGTTCACACTTTTATCGTATTTCTTATTTGACTGTACGAGTTTCTTACTGCATGACTCAAGATCAGTTGGTTCATGTAACGTGTATATGGTCTGTGGAATTTTAAGCGTCTTCTCTCAGCTTTATTCCTCAGGATGACGATGGTCTGTTATCGATAGGCCTACAGTTGGCAAACATCTTCCAAAACACAGAAATAACAAAACGGATAAATGTTGATGAATGTATCTCTTTATCTCGTCTTTGAGACTTAAGAATGGAAATTACATCATGGAATAAATTGTACAATGGCTACACGTTGTATATGCGGCACAAACGACTACTCTGTACAGTGGGCTATGACCACAGCTAGAAAACAGGAAGTGACGTCATAATCTAAACATCTCCGATAATTTTCCCTCCAATAGTGGCAGTTATTTGTTTGTTTTTGTTTTCAGATTACGTCACTTGTTCACCAATGAGCTTTTGAAGCTTGCCTCACAATATATTACTAGTAATCATATTTCTTAATCACTGTTTTCAAGCTGAGGTCATCTGACAGTCATATTGCATTAAATATACACCTAGACGTTGCAGATTTCCGGATGGGGGACGCGGGAGGTATTTTTGGTTCAGTATATAATTGACAAGTGGCATGGGCAAAAAGGGGAAATCACCACACAGCTTTGGAATTCGTATAATGATTTAACATGAGTGAGAAAATACGTAGATCTCGCGAGATCATATAATTTTCTCGCGAGACGAGAGGAGCGCCCCCATCCGGCAAAGTGCCAATGTATAATGCATGAGTGATCCCTGAGATGTAATTCGACCTGACCCGACTGAAGCTGGACAGGGACCGTGGCGAGTTATCGCCCTTCTTTCACCGCTCTTCTATGAGGAAGGATACAATCATGCATATTGAGCCTGTTGAGAACAATATGGTGTATCTGTAAGCGGTAAAGAAGGATTCAAACAATGAAGTATGTATTATGGTATTTGAGTTAGTTCCCTTAAGCTTTATAGTCAAACCAGACACTTGTTATTTTCCTTCGAGTTCGAGATATAGTATTAGGCCAACACTGATAACCAAGCTGACATCGAACTAAGAGAATAGCATCATCTCTCAGGCAACCGGAAGCTGCAAGCTAAGGGAAGTAACTCCTATGATATTATGACTCAGCATGTTCGCCCTGTTATACCAGACTATGCTATGGCAACTGTTTTTCGCCAACCGTTTCGAAATAATTACTTCTGTATCAAAACAAAAACTCCCGAAATCAAATGTGTTGAAATGTTGACTTCTTAATGACGACAATTCTGACTCCTGAATCATGCAAATGCTTCTTGACATGATAAACAAATTAACAACTTTGTTGCCATGGCTACCCGAATACGCGTGTTTTGACTCTGACCGATTTTACAACCTGTTGAGGTTTCCCCGGGAGAGTTGAACTTCCCGGTATGAATGAGGGTTTGAACAGTTGATTGATGAATGATTGAACAATTGATTGGTGAAAGGTTCAATGTGAAAATGAATGACGTGACTGTGCGGACAAAAAAAAAGATGGTAAAAATGAGAGGTTGAATTCGGTTGTAAACATTAAAGATGGTCTGAACAGTGGCATATTATATAGTAACGTAGAACAAAAAAATCCATTTGATAAATAAACAAATCCGAAATGTGTCCACACTCATGGAGATATTTCAACAAGTGTGCATAAACGTAGAAGTATACACTGTATTTCGCAATCTGGTTTTTAGCACTACTTATAAGCACTAGACATGTCAATCAAAACGTCAGGTGACGCCCATTACAATGTACAAAGTCACGTGTCAGTCGGTATCTATATATAGACAAATGTACGTATCCGTATATAACAATTACAAGGTACTAGCTTATGTTCAATATCAGTCTGGTACACCTGAGAGCCCGGATGAGCTTAAAGCGGAAATAGTGTGCACTGGAGCCACGCTACGCATGCGTCGAAACGGAAGACCGGGAGCAGCTTGGCGTGTTACTTCAGTACGTCTTTGGCAAAGTGTTTTAACCCTCTAACTGCTGGATTAGGCACAGACACTGCTTTTTAGGGCATCTCCGGTTGCCTCCAGCAGGGAGAGGGTTAAAGAAAAGGATGAGTAACAACCATTTCATAAGGACAACAATTTGATTGATTCAATATTGATTTAAATGCAGGGAAAAAAGGTAATATATATTAATACACAAGGCTATTCTAATAGTGTAGTTTATGCAAAGCCGTAAAAGGTTAATATTTAATTAATTAGCATCATCTAACAATTCAGAAGAGATCGGAAGTCATGACTCAGCATTCTCATTCCACAGTAGAATAGAAAAATACAAAGTCAACAAATTTGTTGTAAATAATCGAATATGAACAGTTTCAAAACTGGTTTGGAGCGAATTGGTGTAAGGCCCTCAATCTGATTCCATTGCGAGTAATATGGTAATAATTAAACGGCAATGCGCATGCGCACATTTCATTATTTACATAACTGAACTGTACATCTGTACTGTGGGACTAATATCAGCAAACCCGTATGTCTGAGCATATCTCTCCACGCTTACCCCCATCCCCCACCCCTCCTGCTTCCCCACCCCACGCCACCCTACGTAGTATCTACTGACAACCAGAGATGGAATGTGGTACCCCCATTGAAAGCTGTCGCAATTCTTGAAAGAATCGTTACATAATATAATAATACTGTATAAACGTACAAGCCACGTAGCTGTGCCGAGAGAAAGGCGTATGTAAATGGAATATACTTATATGATCTATAGCCTATACCTTTCGAAAATGTTATGACATTATTGATAATTGCCATTATTCTGGGACCTATAATATTACATATTAATGTATATGACTCTCATTTTGCATGATACTCGATCTTGACTTCTTCTTTGAGCCATTTATCTAATTATCTATCACATATCTACTATACTTAAGTTTCAGTATTTGGTAAAGGGGGATGTTTGTATATAATATATGTATATACCTATAACTGTAACATCAAAAAACACATCGGCTAAGTATACTGATACGGTGAAATATTTATAATCGTTGTGGTTTCTTGAAATTATAAAAATAAACTTTTATTTTTCAACAAGTTGTGAAATTGGTTATATAATCTAAGTGCAAACAGTAACAGTGAACATCTTAAGACTTACGTTACAGAAATCGCTCGACATTAATGGTACGAGTCACGTGACCTCGCGTACATGCAACCCGCCGAGTCACGTGATTTTGTTTTATAAAAAGCATAAAGGACGCTCAAGAAGACACAGTTTCCCCTATATACTTGGCCAGCAAAGTAGTTCACAACACCGATTCTTTTACGTTTTCAATGAAACAAACTAGCTAACAGTTTACAATCGTCAATGCGAGCTACAGTACGGTGTCAATGCAATTAGTCAGAGTATAGGACCGCGGCAGCATAACAAGCATGAAGGCAGTGATACGTCTATGGCAAGAGCCAATCATAATATCGTCTTCATAACAATAAATACAAACCACGGGCAAGACACATGTACATGACAATAAACTATTACACTGTGAGATTTAATCACTCAAAGAAACCATCAGTGGTCTTATGAAACTTCAGTATAAAGGTACCAAGTTCTGTGATTAAAATGGAAACATTTCTGTGTTTACTCAAAGCGTATTCAATAGCCATTGCTGTTCGTGTCCGGATGCAGTAATGTGTATTAATTCAATGTAGAACTCAGTTTCCATATTCACATAACTAATAATCAACCCACATCAGATCATTTTGCGTTTCCTATAACGCTATACTGTGCTCATGTTAATACTAAATGTTAAGAAAATTCCATAAAAGCGATCTCCATGGTACAGCCACGTTTTTGAAGGTGATCATTGTGGCCGATTACGTTCTGAATCAATCTAAATCAAAGTTTCAAATTGGCCACCCAAAATTCACCCATAATGGTAGTACGAGAACATATCAAATGACACTCGATGGTCAATGCTGTATTTATTCAATTTTGAACCTAAGCCGTAGTTAGTAATACGAGTGCAAGCATATAATTAATTGTTTCCAGAACAGGTCACATAGCAAATTGCTGAACGATCTTCATTAGCTCATCTGGTCAGAGACCGGGCGAGTGAAAATGGCACGTTTTTGCTTTTCTCTGAATGCCTCGTTAAGATATATGAGAGTTCTATGGTCTGTGTGGATGTTTTCATGCATGTTACATGAAAGCGAGATCGATTCAATTGTTCTTAAGACATAACACAAAGTTAAAAAAAAAAGCGAAGAGACAGGTTCATTCGCGAGATTCCAGAACAAATTTAATGCGCGCGCGCGTGTCTGTGTATATGTGTGCCGATCACTTTACAACGGGCATCAATGAACTCTCGTGCTATGACTAGGAGCAAATGCATGTATGCGCATGCGTGCATATAATTACATAATGGGTGTATACAGAATACTTCTGTCTTACAAACAGTTGTAACGATCTCGAGTATGTATGAATAAAAATGAACGCTCGTAGCGTTATACTGTATGAACGTTTGTATATATATATATACGTTCTATTGCATGTATATAATATGTATAATATATATGTTGTATCGCCGAATAGTAGTCACGCCTATCTCCTTTGTAATCCAAATTTCAATGGAAGAAATGAATTTGGGTGATTAATATTGTATTATTAAATGTTTTAAACATTTTACTCCTTTTGTAATTTTCACTTCAAGAAATATGAAATGTTGAAACAACCATAATTTGGCAACAAGTGTACACTTAGTTGTAATTCTAGGATTTAAGGACAGATTAAGATATAAGTTAACTGTATAAAAATAGCATCACAAATCACCGGCCTCGGTTGTTTGATATGATTATTGCATGCCCTGCGTTATAACGGGGCATGCCTCCTAAACAGTTTAATGAGTGGGTCTACCTCCCACATTTTTGTTTCTGCTGCCAATCTTAGTTCGATTGTTTTCACAATATATCGCTGTAATTCCATCTTCATAAATATGGCAATGCGAAATTTATTATTTTAGAACGCTCTTCATGGATTTACTTTGTATTACTACATACGGAAGAGATATAGTCCCCACATGCCCATTATGAATGCTTCCTCTGCCGGACTACTTCCAATACTTGTGTGGAACCCTGAAATTATGGCGTGTGTTTTTTTTCTCTCATACATTGATTTCTTTGGTTCCCCTTTTAATTCATGCTTTGGTCTATATTCAAAGAGCAGTGCAGTCAAATCTATATTGCAAAGGCAGCATTCCTATCGGCGTCTGAACATAGTGACAACTGACTTGTATCAGAATGACTAGGATACAAATCTTTGAAAAATCAACGAATCCACCAATGATGACGTCACATAATACAAAATCATCAACAAAATAAAATTTTAACATGTCCCAACATAAATGTTGTACAAATTACATCTAGAAAAAACGTACCTCCGCAAAAATAATATAGTGTAAAGACGCTGTCTCAGGTGTGACCTCGTCGTTGAATATCTGCGGGACTGGATATTTATTATTAAATACAGTTAAGCTTTCTGCATGCTGGAGGTAACTCAAAATGCCCCGTAGAATAGTGCTTGTGATTAATCTCCAGCAGGGATAGAGGGTAACCAATATTCCATTTAGGAAACAAATAATGGAACATAATAGTTCCGAATTTCTCCTAATATTGCACAGAAATACCCGAAAATGAAAAAAAGAAAACCAGTGAAATTCATACTAAATGCTTCAAACATTGAAGACGCTTTAAGTCTGGACACCCAGCCCCGAGATTACGATACCTATTTGAGTACAAACTCATGCTCAACTCAAGGTTTTGTTCACAAATCCCCATATAGAATTTGAGCTTGAGCATGAAATCTTACTCAAAACTTATCGTAATCTCCGCCTTTCCCGAAACGGTCGTACCAGTAGTCAGGGCGTAAATCGAGTTTTACGTCACTTCCTGCTATAGTAAATGTAAGGCGTACACCCTGAGTTAGATCCAGATGACAGTGCGACCGTTTCGTGAAGCGCAGGCCTGGTTCTGGGGAAAGCTGTTAATAGTATGTCCCGAAGCATCACGTGGTTCCAATAGCGGAAATTGGTAAAATTGTCAACGTACAGTCATGTGAGACAGCATCTTTATATTCCTGATACAGGGCACTGAGGTAGATAGAAGTTGGAGTTGCTCTTTGCACACCCACCCACTCATATGCATACCACCCTCAGTCCCTAAAAATTAAGAAGCCCCCCTCCCTCCCCTCCCTCCCGCCCGCCCCACCCTGTAAAACCCCTCCCTCAAATCTCGGTCCGGAGACCATCTCACTTCTGTGCTCGGATTTCGCAAGCCTCCTCTTCTCTGAGTGGCTGTATTGAGGTAGCTTATAGTACGACAATATACACCGTCATTTGTGACGTCGCTTGTCCCATTGCACGTCACGTCACTTCACCAAAATGGTCGGAAATAATCCGAGTCTTTATAGATTCTTTGGAAGCGAGGTGAACGTGGAAATACATTCTGGAGGCAAGGTGGTCCCATTATGACGACTTGAGTTAACTTGATAGGGGTATTAGTCTTGCTTTCCCAAAGTAGGCAAATCTTTGGTTTTAGTTATATATGTATATAATCCATCGAGACAAATTAGGGTCAAGGAGTGTACTTGTCCCGTACAAAACACTATAGTGCTACTGGCATGGACACATCTGAAATCTAACGAAGAACATTGGGATAATATACTGAGGTATGCCTCGCACCTGCTCGGGTACCCGTGGTTACCACGGTATGCGCCACGCAAGGAGGACACGAGGGGCTCTCTACCTAACATGCCACATAGCACCACGACAATCACGTGCGTTCGCGTCATCACGTGGCCTCAAATGAGATCATCATAACGTGGTTTTGGAGCAAAGATGGCGGCAGTTCACATGTTTCGGTCAGTCGTATACACACACAGATCGTTCGCTCTTTCACTACAGCGTGAGAGGTCCGTCGCTAGTAACAACATAGGGGCGATAACTCTAAACCACCCATGCCGTGTTCCGGTTAAAGTGAACTAGCGTCGATGTATGCTGTCAGACGGGACCCAGTGAAGACATCCCCAACGACGGGTCACTGCTGTCATAGCCGTTTCCATTGCTGTTTCCGTTCCGTGACTTCCTGCCGATGGAGGAGGAGGAGGATGCGCCGAACATGAGAGACTGTGGCTGTTGTTGTTGTTGTTGTGGTGGTGGTTGCTGCTGCTGTTGCTGCTGTTGTTGGTGAGGACAGTCCGCTACCAGATGATCCTCTGCACGACAGTTATAGCAGCGTTTCGTCAAGGGACCGCATGGGCATTTGGCAGCAATATGGTTGCTGATCTCTCCGCAGTTGTAGCATCTGAATATTTGAAAAAAAAATGCATTCATTCAGTGTCCAAATAATACCACATAGAAGAGTACAAACAGTCCACGTTTTGCTTTGCATCCTCTGCCACGCAGTGTTTTTCACTACGTGGTACGCTAGTGACGACTACTACTACTACTACTACTACTACTACTACTACTACTAATACTACTACTATTACTATTATTATTATTCTCAATTTTATTAAAGCAAAGAACACAAGTGACACAGCATATATTTATTTCATCTAGGGTCGATAATCACACCTTCCAAGTAGCGGACCATCACGAATTCATACTCTCAAAGATGCATCTATGCAAGTCAGGAAACTATTAATTCAACGAGGAACACGGCTTCTAACATCCCACAGAAGTAAACACATTTGTCAGCGCGGTCTGGCCTGATCAGATGATCACAATTAAATAGGTAACACGTTCGAGGAGAAGCAATGCTCTGCCCTTTGATCCAAACAACAATCGCTGCGCGAGAGTTCACGATCTGGTGAGAGGTCACGCAGGGGTCACGAGTAGGATACGTTAGTCATGGGACTGGACAAAACAAAATGGAGCCCAACCACGACATAGCGTACTATCTCCATAACTGGTGTATCCCTGTAGTAAAGATGTGCATAACAAACTTTTTCATTGTGAATTTAGTGGGGTGGTTTTTCCGCTAGAATTTGTTTGATTTATAACGGAATGCATCAATGCCAAAGAAATGTCACAGAAGTGGCACGGAAACGTAGCACAATGTTAAGGAGTGAATCCATATTATCATAATATACCGGAAATTCATAATTCTTACAAATTAATTTAATAAATTCGATGTATATATGGACAATTATATTACGCATTTAAAAAAAATTACATTTGAACATCCACAATTTGATTAGTAAATTATGAGATTGAAATAAAAATAAAATTGCCAATATATTTTTGTTTTATACTTACGTAGCGTTGATACAAAACGGATGCCTTAAATGTATTTTGAATAAATCCCAAGAATGTATTACAATAACCTACGAGAACATAATTTATTGATAAAATATGTCGTCGTGAAAATGCAATTCTAAGTATTGACTGCTCTTGATTAAATACACGTTTTATTGCAAATGTACATCATTAAAAAAAATGTCGTAGTATTTCAAAATGCTCGAAAACTACCTTTAGTCTTGACGAAAATATACAAAGATTTCCTAGTATTACATACAAATAAATTGCAACATAGCGGCCATATTGAATTCAATATGACAATGAAAAAAACATTCCCATGTTCAACAATATCTAGGTACGTATATAGCAGATTTCAAATCAATACGCGCAGCTAAAGCAAATGATTTCGGCGGTGCATTGCCCTATAAATTTGTTCAGTGAAATTAAAATCTATAATAAAATATGTATCATATATAGGGGTTAACGATCGAAATACGACACAGATACCATATTAGGCATATTTTATCTTGTTCCATTTCACTATGACATTCTCAGCATAGCGTTAACTTGAACTTAATTACTTATTTATATGGACAGTAAAATAATACGGTACAACGTGTCCTTGTAAATGAATAGCATTGTGTGTGTGTGTGTGTGTGTGTGTGTGTGTGTCTGTGTGTGTGTGTGTGTCTCTCTCTCTCTCTATGTGTGTGTGTGTTTGTGTGTGTGTGTGTGTGTGTGTGTGTGTGTGTGTATCCATATTAATATACATAATCAAAGAGTCGCAATTCCTTTCAGAAATAATTTTAATGTCGTATTATGATGATTGTCACAGTAACTTACAGCTAATAATTGGTGTAAACTTTAAAAAGATTTACACATGCTGCTTATAATTATGCATTTATTAGTTTATTCAAGGGACTAGTATTTCACAAGTATACCCTCAACAGACGTTTGCAAAAATAACTCTCGATGCAACCGTCTTTGTTTCGGAATCGACATATCATGAAACGCGATATCTACGCCGTACTATCGTTAATCGATACGCAATCTGCCATAGCAACTACATACAACTAGCAATACAAATATGGGACGTAATGGAATACACTTTGTATATCACACATATAATAATAATACAATACTACTATTGTATGAAACCACTAATCTAATTGACAATGTAACTTCTATTGTCGTATAATAAAATGCGTGTTAATGAACTCAACATACGAACATATAATTTCGTTTATTTTCTCCCTAACGGTGTTAAAATAATATATTTAATATTACAGAACTTTCCATAATGACACCCTAAAATAATATATGAATTGTTTGTGCTTAGGGTCGTTGAACTGAAGGAATTTTAGACAGTTTGTTAACATATTAAACCTATGCACTTTTTATTTTCATAAAATGAATGGTGGTTGGTTAAAAGTAAATTTAAGTAAGTTTATTCATGGATGGTTGGATGGTGCCGTAATGCGCAGTGAAGCCTAAAGTGTCGGCGTATATAAAACAATACGTCGGAAGTACACACCCATTTTATTAAACAAGCATGAAGCGTTATCTAATGCTTTATATTATTCCTATTTGCAAATAAGTTATATTTGACCGGAACACGTTCTTACATCTCTAAATCAACTATTTACACTACTGGCGATATAACCGAATATTGACCAGTCGTTCTGCAATCGATGACCAGCTTTCTGCAGGTGTTTACACACAAAGACTTAATGTTAGTAGTCGGGGAAGTAGCATCAGCCTATCGGTCAGTCGGTCATTATGGCTGACAGTGTATACAACGATCGCTTGTCAATAACAGCTTACTTTTCACTTACCATTAATGGGAGGAGCTTAGACTGAAGTTTCATCGGGAGATGATTGACATGGGGATAGTGGAAGAACTGTATGCAGCGGTCTTTCCTGCCCGAAGCGGTCAATAACTTCAAGGTCGTATATATAGCGCAAGGTGAAAGTTCAGATGTTAATCTATGCATATCCTTCCGCATTCTTTCACTAATCTGTATCTATTTCTTAAATTGTTGTTCGACTGGTAATTGATTTTCTCTCGTCGGTATGTGTGGTGTCTGTGTGCGTGCGCGCGCGCGTGTTTGAGAGAGAGAGAGAGGGGGGGGGGGGTGAGAGAGAGAGAGAGAGAGAGAGAGAGAGAGAGAGAGAGGCGGACGAGGGGATAAAATGCACACACTCAAAAAGAATACATTTTACTTCAAAGTACTATTTCACAATATAACCATATTTTGAAACATTTCCAATAATAGCATACATTTACATAATATTATAAATATGTGCATATACTATTATTTGAGATTCTGGAACTGACCTAGGAAGACTTTCAAGGACTGGACAGTACCACTGATATATTATAGGGGACTAATGACTTCAACTGGTCGACGGACACTGCGGGGAAGCGCTGCTGCATGTACACAAGACAGGATCCAGTCGCCGGAGGAGACTCGTGACATTTCCACCATATAAGGAAAGTACATTGTCTGTGGAATTGGCGTGGGTTTCCAAGTCACAGAAATAGATATCATGGTTTATGCAAACAGTGTCATGACTGATGTCGACCGTTTGATTTGTTCAGAGACAGACTAATGATGAAAGAAAAACGTACGAGATTCGCAATATATGTTGATTATAGTAGCGAACATGCTTTGACCAACTGTTGACTGATGAATATATAGTTGTTGTTTATTAAGTCGAACAAATTCATAAAACATAATTTTCCTGCTGCGATTTCTAATTATATTTATTTAGCACATTTCTATCCATATATGTCATGTGTAAATAATAAATATTGGCAAGATGATTGCCAATGGGTGATTTTATTGCTTTTACTTCGCTCAATTTAAATTAATTTTATTTGCATATTGCTCACAAACCTAGTGCCAATTTTGAATCCACTAGACAGCCTTATTAAACTGAGATAAATTTATTTGGGAAAAAAATGTGTTTTACCATATGTTATCAGATTTGCTACGGATTATCCAAAGGAGACGGTGCTATTTGGATTACACTACCACCATGATTTATTACTTTCATGTCGAACGTTCGTTCATCCTGCTTGGCGTGAAATTTAGATAGATCGAGCGGAAATACGTTCACACATTCAATGAGCGTTCAGACACTTACACTGCTTAAAAAAAGAAATTGCTTTTAGGGACTTGCATATAATATTCTATATTGAATACTGCTAAACTGCCGCATTCATCAGACAAATTATGTATAACATATGATATAATATTTAAACTTCACAAAATTAAAGTCTCTGTTGTTTAAATTCACTAGATTTATTATCGCAGAGGGGAAACGATGAACGATAAACATTTTATATGCAAATTTACAGGAATCAAATCGCATAGAAACAATGGAAATACAAAGCTACGTTTCTTATGTAAAAATAGTTATGAAAAATAAGCGCAGAAATTAAATTATAAATAAAAATAATAATATCAGGGCAATGAATTTACTTTTCAATTTAAGTGCAAAATGGTAATGGTAGAACAATTTACAGTGAACCTACAAACGTTTTGTAATACATATAATTTAGTTGTTTAAAAATAAGAGTTACTTTAGTGCCAAATTAATTAAAAGTAAAATGACTACTATTTAAGTCTTTGTCTTTCTGTCGGTTCGTCTGTAGTCAATATGTGATCGTGTCAGCGAAGTGTGAGCTAATCTCTGATAAGGCTAGCTCTATTACTAAGTGTACAAAAGGTAACAGCTGAAAGTGATGTGGAAGTCGGGAGTGGTACTTTAATTATAGATATAAACATGCGCAGAAAGATGACCGGAAGTAACATGTCCAATAAAGTGTCGACACTACTAGACAGTCTTTGGTTCTTGTTTTATTTCTAAATACTTCGGAGTTGCGTGCTTTATGTAAACTGACTTTAAATATTGTTTGTCAGGAATAAATTGTTCCACCAATTCCCAAAAGAATATATGGTTAGCTGTAAATTAGCTAGTAAAAACGTCCAACATCGGTTGCTGGGCAACCGTAAAACGCATCACAATCAGCCGCATCACAATCAGCGGGACCCTAGAGAATTCAGGGTATTTTCACGCCACGTGAGTAATATTAGGTTCAATTGTGATTATTGGCATAGATAACATACTAGTAGTTTATTATCGAATAAGAAATATTGACATTGTTTCATAAATAATATTCTTTTATTTCTTCCGAAATTTCTTTCAGACAGGGGCTTACACACTTGTAGAGGATCGAATACTGCCCTTAGGAATTACATTTCGGAACTATTTTTTGCAAATTAAAATTCTATTTTTTAGAAATTCCAAAATCATATTTATTTTCGTTTACACGACACAAAATACATAGCTGACTAATTATGATAATTATTTAATATTAAAACATTAATACATATACATATAATAATTATTCGTAGCCCTGTGAAGTAATACAACGCAAACATATTCGTAGCCCTGTGAAGTGATACAAACGCAAATATAAAAAAGCATAATGAAATCTTCTGCAATTTGACAATTCTCGATTTTAAGGAGAAAAATAAAAATGTTAGAATTACCGTATTTTTCTGAATTTCCTCCTGGACTGGGGTCTCCTGTCACTACCCCTGCACTCCGTCCCCCCAGGGCCACACACCAGGGTCGCCTCCATACCCTTGTCCGAGGGCTTACTCTCCAACTCGACGATCTCGCCTTCGCCCAGACTCCGAAAACCGGATTTCTTTATCACAGACTGAAAGGAAAATGGAACGAAATGTAGACTGTTGAATACAACTACGGACGAAATGGCATTCTGTAACCCTCGTGAATTATGATGTTTAATTTTAAATTTGTATTTGGCTATTTATTATATATTGTTTGTTTATTTATTTATTTTATTTACTTAATTTATATTTTATTTATTTAATGTTGTATTAATTTTATTATATATGTATTTTAATTAAAATATTTGCTTATTTTATTATTATTATTATTATCATTATTATCAGAAGAATCATAAGTGTGAAGGCTTTCCCTAATAAATTCTATACTCGGTCTTAACGATATGTTTCCAATATACATGTGGCTACAATAACTCCATTTCATTTTAAACTGAAAATAAACAAATATATTCCAATATTGACTGAGACTATGACAATTCTTTTTCATGCCCATTTTGTAGCTCACGCTTTTACTTAAATATTTCTCAAAATCATCATTCCACGGTGATAATTAAATATAAACATATGAAAACAAACAAACAAACAAAAAAACAACAACCACGTTTCCTGTTCTCTGAATTCAACATTGTTATGCCTATAAGCAACTGAATGGCGAGAGTTTAATGTGATTTATATAGAGACAGTATAGGTTGTTCTACATCAATGTCCGGTGAATACATTCTGACTGGTCATCCATCACTGGACTGTCAGTGGTCAAATACAATCATCACCTCGCTGACCCGTAGGACATCGCCGATGGCTTCCAACCATCACACACAAGAGAATGTTTGAGAACGACAAACAATATGTGTATTAAAAAGAATTGCCTCCACAACAAACAGATATCAACTCTATGGACACATGTGAAATAAAATGCCCTTTCATATTGATGAATACATTTGGGTATAGCCTATTATTTTGTCGTCGTAGATCTAATATTTAAAATAACCCCACCTAAGTTAAAATCAGATCCTAACTCAAGCTTAGACATTTGGACATACGATACGCACTGTTGAGCGCACATAGACTTTCATACACATTTTCGGAATGAAATGTGAGATATGATTTTAATTAGATTTGATTGTGAATAATTGGGTAATGGTCTAAAACAAAACATGTGGTTATTTGTGTGAATATTGTATATGAATGATATTAAAGACAAATACATGTCTAACTTCAATCAAACATTTAAAACCTTCTAGCTGCCATATTTGGCGTATTGAACGTTTAAGCAGATAACAGTATAATTCACCATAAGCATAATCTCCCCCACGGAAGGGTAGAACTCAGAGCTACGCATGACTCCGTTCCAAGGAGTATGCAGAGTTAGATCACGTGGTGCCGATCACGTGGCTTAGGTAAGAAACATTAAGCACGGACTTCTGAACATCAGTTTGCATCAACAATTTTAACAGGAAACGTATTTATTTTCGAATTGTTTTACTTTATTTTATCGAATCTTAGAACATTATCGTAGGATGTCATAGTACTGTTTGTCAATCCCCTCTCATGACGTATGCAATTTATTTCTGTCTTGTCAATTGTTTTGTTTGTACATTTATGTTGATCATGAGAATACATAGAGAATACCGAGTGTCTTTTGATATCAATGTTATCCTACGAGTTGATGAAAGTAACCAAAATCCGAGGCTTTGTCATTGATATAAAAAGACACGCGGTTGAGATTCTATTTATCACCCAGTAATGTAGCTAAATCAATATGCCCACATGTAAGGTATAAATATTGTACCTCCCTTGCCTAGTTACCCAACAGAACAGTCTTTATATGTACCCGCTATGGTGACAATTGATGGATGAGATTGACAAGCCCATGCAAATCACGGACGCGAATGGCTGTCGATTGGATGTTAATGACATCATGACTGGTAGAATCCT
>JAUTBT010020431.1:0-21216 GCA_032361225.1 Lepetodrilus schrolli
CACACACACACACACACACACACACACACACACACACACACACACACACACACACACACACACACACACACCACCCACACACACACACACACACACACACACACAAATATATTAATAACAAACCCACTAACGGCGGCGTTGGTTTAGTGACGTGCAGTCGCCTTATACCTAAGCCTCGTGCTATGTCTTATAGACGATTAAAACAAATTAAAATCTATACCGTAAGCAATGGCAATGTTTTTTTCTAACGCAAGATATCAACTGAGTAAGTTAATATAGGCTACAACGTAACAGCCATCTGATACGCACTATATTTACAATATAGCAGTTTATAACACAAAATAACGTGAATTTAAATGATATTATATCAAATAGAAATCATCTGAGTGTTTCACGGTGGCGTGCTGTATAGGAATGTAACAATTAGAAAAAAACATACAGTTCCTATAAGCTGGCTGGCATGCAATAAGAATAGCAGAATACCACATACCAAGTTGGACATTTTAAGTAGCCTACTATAGGTTACTAATGATGGCAAAACAAGATATTCGTCATTATTCAAGGTAATAAACCAATAAAATGTGTAGGTATTTCGTGAATATAAATTCCTAAGTAGTATAATACTATATTCATTCGTTAAGATTCATCAGTCTTGTACGTGGCGGTTTTAAATATATTTTGTTCGAGGTAACGACGGATTGGAAACGTCGTTGGGACGTTATGCATTGTTCTGTGATAAATTTACAGAACACGTCATAACGTGATAAATCATGTGTTTTTAACATTTTAAGAATCTCGCGTATGTAATGGGTATTAGTATTAATTTCAAAAGGCATATTCCACTATGTCAAAGTACATGTGGTTCCTATTAAATTGAAACTGAACAGAAATTCAACAATAGGTGCAGGTTATGTCACAATAACTGTATGGCTGTACAATTACCATTAAACGCCGTAAATAAAATTAAAATGCAAATGATCACGCGGTAAATAACCGTCAGTATATAATATCGCACACCAACGCTTAGCCTGTCACACATGGTTCTCACCCAAATACTCTTATTTAATACATTCCCCTAGTTAAGCATGTCTAGATTACTGGAGAAAAGGGGGTAAAGCATTTCAGAGGCTCCTTTCATATAAATATAATATCAATCAATATACTTAATATTTCAAATATTTCCTTTCACCCTGTGAGAATATGGATAGTCTAAAGCAACGCTATGAACCTAAATCGTCGCACATGGGTGAAGGACTACAGTAGCGACCTTTAGTTAAGCAATAAATATATATAAATAAAGCTACAATTCGTATTTTTGTCAGAAATATCAAGCTGACGATCACTGACCTTGTCCAGATAGGCAGTCCAGGGATGTCCACCATTAATGTTATAACAAGACTGGGGGGCGATGTTTCCTGTGTATACTAGTATCCTGTCAAAGGGTCGCGTACAGAATGCCTCCCGTTCACAAGGCAAGTTAGCTGCACGTCTTCTCGCGCCCTATAGATTCCCTCATGGTATAATATTACCTTTTACCAGAGTGACACGGTTCTATTTTAGAAGATGATGCAAAAATGGAACGAACAATATTGGACTTATTCCTGGAACAAGATGTAAGATCGCGGGTTCGATCCCCGGTCGCGTCATACCAAAAGAAGTTAAAAGATGGTACTTGTTGTTCCCCTGCTGTGCGCTCAGCATTAAACGGGGTAAAGCAAAGACTGGTGGGCTCGGAATCAGTGTACTGTGTTTGAGTGGGGTATCCATCTGCGTCATGATATTTCACTATAAAAACTGGTGGAAATCTAGACTAGTACAAGCAGTACATGAATGCATGCAAGCTATGATGTGAGTGAAAATAAAATCTTGAAAGTGGCTTTAAACCCCAAATCAACCAACCAACATGAGACAAGAAAATGAACCGATTTCTGGGAAAAGAAAAAATGAACCGATTTCCGGGACAAGAAGAAAACGAACCGATTTCTGGGACAAGAAAATGAACCGATTTCTTGGACATGAATAAAGAAATATTTGAAATTGATGTAATGGTTTATTGACGTGTGATTGAAAGTCTGATACTATCCCATATCACTTATCGTTTGTATTTTCTCAAATCGTGATCAGGAATTAAAAGGGCATTCACAAACACAAAAGATATTTTTGTAAGATTTATCGCTACTTGGCGTGCAATATTTATAGTGTTTGTGTTTCAAAGAGTTGGGTTTCAAAGGTAAGGACATAAAAGAGATGAATAATAAATGTAATGCCGATTAAGGGTAAAAGAAAAGAAATGTAACTCTTACAAATCAATTTGTTTTACATTACCGCATGGCATTAAAACTGTACGTTTAACAGCTCAAGTCTTAACGACTAATGACAATTGTAGATTATGGAAATCACGTCTGGATAATGTCAAATTAAATACGATGCACGAGTAGTCCAACAGACAGACTAGCGATACAAAGCCTATACACATACGCAAACTCACATGCACACACACACACACACCACCATCATCATCATCATCATCATGATTTACATTTGGCCCCCAAACATACATCATACATATACTGTATTATTGTGTATATTGTATATAGACATACACTTGTATACCGTAGTATGTGTGCCTCTCTTTTCCCTCCATCTTTCTCGCTCTCTCTCTCTCTCTCAGATTCACTCGCGCATTCTCACTTTCACTCACTCTCTCTATATATATCTATCTCTCTCTCTCTACTTCACATTAATTTAGTACTTGTCTTCCAGTTCAGAAATCGGTATGTGTGCCTCTTTTCCCTCCCTCTCGCTCTCTTAGATTCACTCGTGCACCCTTACTGTTTCTCTCTCTCTCTCTCTCTCTCTCTCTCTCTCTCTCTCTCTCACATTAATTTATTACTTGTCTTCAAGTTCAGAAATCGGAGTTATCTCATAACTTATTCCACCACAAAACATGGGAAATAATGTTCACAATCACATATAGTGGGCATATTCAACTACATGTTTGTGTGAGATTGGCAATAAACTGAGACCCCAAGAATTACATCGAACAGCTGATGATGTTGTCAGTGCCATTGCATCTGTCGGCGCTTGGCATTGTAGCAGCTACCCTGCATTCACACCCATGAACCTTTTTAAAAACATTCAAAGACGATGTTGGAAGATTTCGCAAGTCTTGTCAAGGCAGGGTGACACACTGTCAGAACCGTCATCAGCTGGTCTGACCATTGCCATTGGTCATGTGTACTGCAGCAGTATTTGGCTCTATGCAGGCAATATGCAGATTATCAGCTGATTATGATCCATAGAACGTTACAGACATGCTACAAGCATTGTTTACCAACAGATAAGATCACGGGAAGTGTTTACCTGGTTTAGAAAAGTCCCCGCCGTGCTTGTGAAAACGTATTCGGTCTAGTACAGCCATCCACAACTGTCAACTCTACGTACTATACACACACGTGACCCTTCACAGCTGATCAGGCCACTGTGCAAGAAACTCTGGGAAAAGCGAGAAACTCGTGCATAAATTACCTCTCGTCAGTATGGTAATCGATAATTTAGACATCAATTTGTATTCATAAATAATTGTCCTTAAAAAAAAATATGTTCGTAATATTTAAATATTATAGAAATAAAATCAACATACAAGTGAATGTTATTCAAGTTGCCTTTAAATTACTGATGTTATATATAGTTATTATTTGAGATACCTTTTTGGTATGTATACAGTCTTTCATTAATTCATTTCGATCTGATCCATCGAAATAAGAGAGAAATATGGTTATAGATAGTAATAGAAATACTAGTATCCATTGCCTACTTAATCCGAATCTGTAAACATGAACTTCTATCTATAAAAGAAATGAAAACAACTTGATCAAGGGAGATAACTCGATAGTCACAGTGACTTCACGTGCACTTGAAACATGTTTTAAAGAAACGGGAGGTAAATACACGATATTAACTTATGTACGGTCAAGACATTAAAACTTACTCAAAATATAGTCCTAGGTTCATTCATGAGTGTTTGTGGAATTATTACAAAGATTCCTTTGAAGGATTGATTCCATACGAGATTAGGCTAAACAGTCTAATCAGATCATGTCTACATTTTAAAGAACGCCCGTGATTTTCAATATTCCCTCATGTTTTAAAAAAAAATCAATTTAACTCATTGTTCAACATATACCTATTGTTAATGCGCATTGTACTGATAATATTCTGTCGATTGTCGATTCAATAAGAGACGAAGAAACAGTCGTTATTTAAGGATCGTATAGGTGAAGAATGTGTTTGCATGTTTACAATGAAAAGAACCCTGTAAACGATTTTATCTACATATTTGAATGATTACATTTCATTCACGAACTAAATGGCATTTGGTCTCAACCGGAGTTTGCGTGCGACATGGCCAATCTTGAGCGGTCAATTCTGGTGGTGGGAACCGACTACAACACGTCAATTCAGGTTCTTATATTGTTCCAACTTCTCGTCGCGGGGTAATGTTTTCCACTCTATTTGCGTAATCTGCAAGTTTAGGTTGGTATCTATAATCCAAACTATCCCTCATGGCGTGAACATTTTTCACGCAGTATTACCTCCTGTTTAACATTAATCTGGAGGAGATCTGTTTGTATAGATGGATAATCTAAGAGTACGTACTGAGCTCTGTGTGTGTGTGTGTGTGTGTGTGTGTGCGCGCGCGTGCGTGTGGGTGTGCGTGTGTGTTTATGAGTATGTGTGTGTGAGTGTGAGAGAGAGAGACATTTGTACCATGCGACGCTCGTTCGCTTATAGATAACAAGGCACAAAATAAATTATCAAAACGTTTTGGTATAATGTGTTGTTTTTTTCAACTTTAGTGTATTTGGGTATATAATTTGGTTTAGTATTTCAATACAATATCATATAGACGCTACTTTACATAACGGGATTTAAACGTCTAATATGGAGTATTAGCTGTACATCGTAACATCAAATCCATTTGATCAGTTGTTGCGGAATCTTCACCCATATTTGAATAAGCCAGATTAACTCGCCAGACAGTCATTGAAATGAAACAAAGTATGAATATCTCGGATAAACGAAACAATGAATAACAGATATGTGAAATGCCCTTAAGATAGCACCGATGTCGGCCACCGATCTGAGCATACCTAAAGCTTTGCCTTGTCTCGTATGTCACGCATGGTTAAAGACCGTGTCTGGATTTAGCTCTAGCTGGTGATATTATCTAAAACTGAAGTAATTTGGCCTTTAGGGAAATAGTTCTTTGTAAGTTCTGACTTCGAAGCTACAAAAGGGAATCGTCAGGTCACCTTCCACTAGACCATGATACACTAATATATGATTAATCGTAAATTGCTGTAAATGGTTTTCAAGGATCTATTATTTTTTTTTAAATTTTTTATTTTTATTTCTTTGGTCATTATCAAATTATTAATTCTTAATAATATATTAATAAATCAGAACTAATATTGCTGCATGAACTGCTCAACAGTTATGATTCAAACGAAATATTGTGTTCAAGTATGCGGCAAATTCTGATCTTTGGTATTTGAAGGATGTCCTCTTACAATCTCAATAACAGTCATCTGTAATTTGATTAATCTTACGAAGGATACTATATAATAAAAAACGTTGAATAACCTTATATAGATTCCAAATACATGTTTTAAAGTCATGTAAGGATGACCTATACTCTTCATCATCCATATCGTATATACCTGAACAAAAGAATTCAACTATGAACATTGTTTTATCAAGCTAAGAATAGTATTGACATATCGAAATGAGAGAGAGAGAGAGAGCGAAGGGTGAGGGGGCGTACGCCTTTAAACGCATTTTAATTCTTTTCATCTCATTTTAACCTGACTAATGGAATGTCAATACTCATCAAGGAACTATCTCAGCACAAAGCACGTACATAATCTCAAACGTTCCCCATTTATATTCCTGTATAGGTTAGATACACACACATTATAGATACATGTACACACACCCTCCAAGGTGGTAAATGATACAAATTTGATCTGTCAACGTCCGCTATTTAGTCAGGTTGCATATGACAGCATGCTATGTTTTTCTTGTCAATTTCGTCAGTTTTTGCGGACGTGGAGAGCTATTTCAGATATTACACGACCAATTCTCCGAATATCTACACCTACATCTATACATACTCGTCCTGTGATCGATTCATTATCCCAACCGATGACGGGAAACAAACGATGTGACGTGTCGAGTAGCGACCCTGACTGATCGCAACATGCACGTGGCATGTCTTGATGTCTCGCTCGACAGATTGATCGCGAATCCCTTGTGCTCTCAAGGTTATAGTGGTTACATTGGAAGGGTGGACCGGGTCACTCCGTTTGTGCTATGTACAACTCACAGTGATGGACACGTGTCAGCGTGCTGGCTTCGTGAATGTACAAGAGGCGTGTCAATCATATTGCATAAAATATAATTGATCTTTTTATTTTATTTATGCGAGTTTGTAAGTTTGATTTACTGGGAAATAAATGATGCTATTTTTCGTGTGTATTTGTCCTCTCCTGGCCGTGTCGACCTCTCCATTCCTAAGTTTATCTCATCCCCTCATCCCCCACTCTTTTTATGTTCAGTACAAATCATTAAGAAACAAAGTGAAAATCTGAAAACTTTAATAAAGAAATAACACGCATGGTGAATAACCGTACGGATTATCTAGAATACGCAGTATATGGATTTAATAGTTTGGTTGGGTTTTTTTAATAAAAAGCTAAACGCATCGATGTGGACATGTATTTTTAAATCGACGTACTATAGAATTATGAATGATTCAGGAAAAGTGAATCGCGTATCGCGATGTTAGATGTGAAACGGCGATTCATTCGTGCATTGGTGAATCGTGACAGCCCTAATATATACCCCTCTTACTCCATTCATTCCTTCATCAATCCCTTTCTCTTATATTCGTTCACCTATACCCGCTCCCTCTCTTTCTGTCGTCCCTCTTTCCCCTGTAGAAATGAACTACGGGCGGAGGAGTAGAAACAGGAATGATAAATAACATATATCTGTCGCAGTGACGAAAACCCTGACATAGCAATGGTATAACACGACTGTAAAATCAAATAATAATTATTAATACATGGTGTCCACGTAAGGTAACGGTCAACGGTTACACACGAGAGATGAAGTAAATGTACTCCCACTGTATATTCATGACACTCGTGTACGTATTTTATTATTAAAGTAATTGTCACTAGTCTTATTCTCAAGATGGTTACAGCTATAAAGAGGAAACAATGAATGTATTTTTATTCCCATGAATTGCGATCAACAACTGCTGGAATAGAGAATACGTATTCATATACGTACAAATACTCTCATTGAAAACAATACCGATACGTCCACTATAGACTGTCTATCCTAGCGTGACCAATACATGTTTTAATTCAGGCAACATTCTCTGGGAACGCGCTGATATTTGTATGCCCTCATACCCGCCTTTACTGGAAATTCCCACCCCTTAACGTCGCCAAAACTACAGGTTATACCTATAGGTGACCGTACACCCCCACAGAGAGGTCTACACCGATATCGTCGTCAACTTGTAAAAACTCTCCGTTTAAATTGACCTTGGTAGCCCACTGTTAGATCTTAAATTACTCGTATATCCTCAGCGATGGAATGCTCTATAAACACAGACAGACTTGTGTATACTTTATATACGAAAACTGATAGCGAAGCAGCGAGAGTTAAGGGGAAAGGAGGCCGTTTACAGCGTGTTTGCTGTTTCCGTTATACACCCATAGCAGCTCCAAAGCATTGGTGTGTAGGCCCTACTAGTATATATATTTTACTTTTTATTTGTTAATTTTATTTTTAAATATTTGTATATGAAAATACGCAATGTTAGAAATTGGGATGTATATAAATATTGTATGTAAAGTTGTATCTAATGGGATTAATATATTAACTATTAATTTAATTTTTACATTTTAGTTTAATTAGATTAAGATATATATCAAATCAGATTATCAAATAGTTTACCATATAGACGTTAAAAGATCGTACTTGTTGTTCCCCTGCTTGGCGCTCAGCATTCATTGGGTAAAGCAAGGACTGGTCGGCTCGGAATCGGTATACTGCGTCTGAGTAGGGTATCCATGTTCTATCTGCGGCATGATATTCCAGTGAGCTAGCACTATAAAATCTGGTGGAAATCCAGACTCGTACAAGCAGTGCATATGCATGCAAGCCATGATGTGAGTGAACAAATCTTGAAAATGTCTTTAAACACCAAATCAACCAATAGTATGGTCTGGCTCTTGATGAAAATATGACATTTATTTTACCATATTCTGAAATTGTACTACTCATACATACAGACCAAGACGTCGACATGGTATTATAATATTACGAACACCCGTTGTGTATACGTTAGTTTGCTGAGTATCAAACATTTATTTTATTTTATTTTTTGAATTGCGGTTTAGAGCCGCTTTCAAGATTCTTTCATTTGTATCACGGCTTGTCAGTTTAGGACAGGAGGAACCCCGCAACATCCGTAGCGCTGAATGTTGCAGTAAACCTTCGAGCACCGGCTGGTACTGACAAGACCAATGATGCATTGCCACTCTACAGACATCGCATCCTATCAATATCGTGTCAGAAAGGTAACTTTCGCGAACACGGGATGTGAACTTCCGAAGTCCAACGTTCTACCACTGCGCTACCACCCGTCCCCTTTTATTTATTATTTTTTAACTATTATTATTCAGGGTTATCGTAGTACATTACCAGGTAGGAACTGACAATGGCAGAGTATTGACATACCTCTAAATACAGGTAATAGAAAAATAATGTCACTTATAGACAAGATATGCATTTATGGATATGAAAAAAAACACGCTCTGAACCGTGTCGTAGATTTAATACCTGCTGTGGGAACCTTTCTGTCTATTTTAGACGAGAAGTATGAAGTAATTTATTATGTACATTTATACTCTGTATAAATGTGTAACTATAAAATAGCCTGTGATAAAACTACGATTTATCGTGTAAATTTCCTGTCGTATGACATGTCAAGGACATATAAAATAGTAATCTGTTAAAGATTCTTCCCCATCTTTATCTAACAAGGAAAACCTCTATTTCGTTGACTACTATATTGTAGCTATTATAATCTTTAACAATACACAGAGACATTTCTACTTTTATATGTGACTCTCATTTACGGTATACGCGCTCGTACTGTATGCAATGATATGAGCATTCATGAACTTCACCTGCCATTATATAAAATCATAGAACTTACCTTTGCAATTGGTCTATACTTTGAGAGGTCAAATATATATTCCATAGTGTGAAACGTCGTGAAACAGGACCTTTGAAAATGCTGTCACAAGTAACATATCTATTCATCCCCAGGTAGACGATCTAGCCGTCTTTGGCCAAGCATTTTTAGCAAATCATGTCATCCGGAGCGGTTTCTTTGAACTTTCTCACGGTAAAGTAACCTGAGTAGGTCACTATAACCAGGTGATCGCTCACTGGCCAAATGCTATTGCAATAACAAAGGGAGCTAACTGTTCTTCGTGATAGCATAGTTTTGATCATTCACTCAAATGTAAAATTAGCTTTCTAAATGTAAACCTTAGTAATAACATTTCTTAATAATATTTCTTTTATAGTATATTCTTCTTAGGTCATTAAATATTATTTTAAAACTTTACACTTGTTTCTGTCAAATTTTTCAATAAGTCATGTGTCTCCCACGCTCTCCATTGCACCCGCGCGTTGTAATCAACTGTTAATGTCACGCTTTTTATAGCCCTTATGTAAAAAAAAAAAAGGGAAAAAAAAGGGAATACCCTTGTTCATAGCAGTGTACATTGGCTTGATAAAGTTACTTACCTCTTTCACCCGGTGCAATCAAGAGTCAATATTGTCACAGCGATGAAATATGCGTTTGTGAAAAAGGCTCGGGCTATGCGTCAGGGGACTATTCTCATGTATGAATCCTACATGCAGACACCCTTTCTCTTCTCCTGCTGTATCTTATATATCTAAGATATATCTCGTTTATACTTAATGCATTTATAGATCTTACGGAAAGATTTTTATAGCCAGAATGTGGTGTTAACTAACGCCCGTCGTCTTTATCTAAACGATGTCAATGTTTTGGCAAACGGTCGTTGATATCAGTCGACATTCATTGGTACTTCCCCTGTTGTGAATGATTGGATATAATGCATATACCATAGGCTGGGTGTTAGAAGTCCGTCTGACGATTAGTCATTTGTATTTGCTTCAAATTTCAAGCAGATTCTCATGGAATGCATGTATCCATGCGTTCATAATTTACTATGGAAAAACAATGGACACTGTTATTTCCTGTAATTTACGTTAATAATATTATTAATTTGTATACGTAGGAATTTACTGAATTAGTTTTCATTTCACCGTATAATGTTTAACTTACATATTTTTTAAACTTTGGCTACTACTTATCTTTATGTTCATAGTTTATGTACTGACATACTGGCCAGTGCTGAGACACAATTGCAAGTTCAAGATCATACCTGTTCTTTGTACACTATATATATGAGAAGAGTTGACAGATTAGTATAGATTTGACTTGGTTTAGAAGTAGGAGGGTTTTTCTCTCTATCTCTCTCGCTCTCTCTCGCTCTCTTTCTCTCTCTCTCCTTCCTCTCTCCCCTCTCTGTCCTTCCCCCTCTCTCTCTCTCTCTAACTCTCTCTCTCTAACTCTCTCTCTCTCTCTCGTTCTTTTGTTCTACTTTTTTCTTATAGTCTTTTTCTTTCCTCTTTCTTTTTGTTGTGACTGCTTTATGCTGCCTGTTTTCTCCATGCATCCACGCGCTCTTATTTTTAATGCTATTAATTGCTATTGCTATTAATAGTGCTAACAGCCAAATAAAGTTTTCTTTGTTTACCATGTAAAAGTGGGTTGTCGATCAGAACATGTGCTCTGCATTTTTGAGTTTCATAGTAAATTTTTTAATATTTTTTTTAAAATGTATTTTTGAATTGGGGTTTAGAGCCGCTTTCAATATTCTTTCATTTACACCACGGCTTGTCAGTTTAGGGCAGGAGGAAACCACGCAACATCCTTTGCGCTGAATGTTGCAGTAAACCTGCGAGCACCTGCTGGTACTGACAAGACTAACGATGGTAACTGCATTGCCTCTCTACAGACAGCGCATCCTATCAATATCGCGTCAGAAAGGTAACTTTCGCGAACATTGATGCCGGGCCCCCGGGTTCATAGTAATATACCAACATATCATTTGATTTATCCCATGCTTATCATCATACTAATAAACCATATTATTTATATATACAATCCCATTCCATATAGAATCTAACAGTTACTGCAATGCATAGATTTGATCATAAATACAGATGTTGTGTTATTAATGCACTGAAAGTTATTTTTTCATACAATTTTTAACATTATATTTCTAAAACTAAAACTAAACCATTTCTGTACATCTGATTGCGGTTTGAGGAAATGCATACGAACGCTTCAAAAACCTTGTTTTAAATATTACACAATTCTAGTAAAGTTGTGCAATTGACTTTCTCAGGCATACTTTCAACACTGTTTGAAATGAAAAACCATTGTGCATAACACTATTGTACGTGTCAAAATGGTTATCAACATTAACATAGGATAGGCATTATTAATTAGCAAAACAAGCATAATTTTAATAGACTAGAAAAATAAATCACATAAAAGAAATCGTATTTGACCTTTTACCTATTACTGTCATGTTCTAGTGCATTTTAAAGCTACATACAATCATGTCATATGATATCACACGTATTACTTTACGATATTTGTATAACACACTGATCTCGTTGTATAGAGTACATATTGCAAGACTTCAAGTAGGTTATGCTTCATTTCATATACAGAACAAAACCACATGCTCGGTGGATGTCTAGGTATACATACATACATCCACTGCAGTGGATTTCTAGGTATATATCCACGTGGCCTTGAGCAATATCTTTCTCGTCATGCTGCGTGATGCGATATTCAATCTGCGTGAATGTACAGTTGTTTAGTTTGAACCGTTCGAGATCAAGTAGGGTTAGTAATGAAGAACGGGAAAATTCAGATAATCTTACTGTAATATAAATTGTTGACTCTCGGCGCAATGCGTCCTTCAAATTCGTGATGTAACTTTAAAGATATATTTCGTGAACAGAGGTATTAGAACAAACTTGGTTGACATGACAATTGGTGTATGTCAATAGGAGATAAACAGTTGAGGGAGAGAGAGAGAGAGAGAGAGAGAGAGAGAGAGAGAGAGAGAGAGAGAGAGAGACAGAGAGACAGAGAGAGAGAGACAGAGAGAGAGAGAGAGAGAAATCTAACATAAAGTAACGTGATGTACCGATATAAATGCAAAAGAATGTTAACGTAGACACACGAATCGGATATATTATGTCTAAGTTACTACTAGTATTTTTTTTAAAAAGATTATGAATAAATAACATTCACAGAATTTTATTTGAATCAATCTTTTTTTCTTTCTTTTCTTAAACATGATTTCCGATGTATTTATTTACCAAAGTATGGCAAATATATAGTCTAGTCCCATTAATTAATGTTGTGAATGAAGTAATTATTTCTAAATAAAGTATACATTAGAATGAATGAAAATATTAATAAAAATCTGTATTCCACCATTTAAAACAAGAATTGAAGATTTCTGAGACAAGACTGATATGTTGAAATTAGTGGTAATCAAGCGAGTCAATGGTTTTCGGAATCCTAAAGCCAAAGGCCAATATTTACTATTTCCAAAACTTTTTAAAATCTGAGAGAAAAAGAATTAATATATTCAATTGATAACACCCAATAGCCATTGTGGACTTCAGCCAAAGAGGGAAGACTTATCGTGTCTAATTTTGGTCTGGTTTGACATCACAGTTAAATGAGTTAATTCTGAATGCACTTCACCACATGACTAAGTTTTCGTTTTCAAGGTTTATTCTACTGTCAACTGTGATGTGAAAGACAAAATGAAAAGTCAGACACAATGTAAATGCTTGCCAGTAAGTTGGCAAGACTCGTTAAAACCATTTCGATTGGCTCATGAATATGTGCATTTCATTAAAAATAAAATTACCAACCACCAGCTAATTCCCAAATCCTATTCGATAATAAGTAAGTCAATTGTATCTGCAATATTCTATCTGTAATATAATATATTATTAACAGTTCCCAATAATACCATTCTATTTTCTCTATATGAGCTAGATATCTATAATAATAATGATAATGATAAATAAACTCTGGGGTACATATTTAAACAGATAGCTGATAACAGAACTGCATGTACAAGTCATATTTATCAGCAAACCTGTATTATGTTAGTAACTTACATCTGCGTCCCCAGCGAAAAAGCATGCAGATGACCTGTGACAGAAACGCCCGCGGTGGAAGTTTGACATCTGTGTTCATGGGGTTGTTTTTGTTGTAGGTGCAGATGGAATCACTAAATACCTTTTACATACTGAGAACATTCCTTGAATTAATTAGGGTGCTTTCTGCGAGTACATCACTGCTAATCTTTCGCCAAAACACTTTCCTACTTCCAGTTTGCGTCAGCTGCCAACGTAGTTTAGCGTACGTTGTTTTATTTTCAGAGAACGATGTAATTGCACAAATCACTACTTGAAAATGATTGTGATTAATAGATACCATCAATCCACTTGTGTATCAATAACGGATCTGGCAAAACTTCACCAAGACGCGAGGCTATGAGCACGGCTCCGTCGCGGAACATTTTCAAATTACTTCGCTTATCGCCTGTTTCCCTAGAATACAGACACCACGTGCACACAAGACCGATTCTGCCTTGATCTGTGACAAATATTTCCCGTGATTCTGTAAAAATTAGTTTAGTTCTTTGACATTTAACTGAAAAATCTATCGACTTCTGTTTATCCTATGCCCTATTTTGATGGGGAAAAAAACATCTCCGGAAATGGTCATGTTCCAAGGGAGATAAAAGTCTAATAAAGGGAGATAACACATTTATGAGAAGGACTATATATCAGCAACTAATGGCCTCTGAGCATCAGTGAATGCTGTTTCACCCTAATTTCACATTAAATTATTACATGTAACCAGGTTTGTATTATACAACCTAAATTACACGAATACAAGCTAATGTTAAGTTGTTAACCATATAGTGACTATATAATTATTTTGTGTCCCTTTTGGGACTCCGTAGATAATGTTTTTAATCGTCATACTTTACGGATAAAAATCCATGCTAAATCTTTGTCTACAACTACATACACATTCTAATGCGTGTGCCACTAAAATGCAATTTGTCCCGGGTGAAATGCTAAATTGACTGGACTATTACCACTGAGCATCAAGCAGAGGAACCCAAGTACCATATTATAACACGACCGGGGATCGAAACCGCGACCTCCCGCTCTCCGGGCCGACGTTCTAACCATTACGCCACGGAGTCGGCCATTATAACCAGAAGAGCAGCAACAATCACCATATCGATGCTATCGACACCTGTCGCCTATAACTGCCTATGCAAAGCTAGTAAACTAATAAGTACGAAAATGTTAGTCCTAGAACATCAATAAATCGATATATCACATGAAATAAGACAGAATATGACATACATATGAACAATTTAATATGCTGCTTATCAACTTATATGTACATGTCTACTACATATATGACACTAAAATCTTAAAATAATTATTCAGTCCGGTAATTCTGACGAGCAGCTAAACCACCGGGAAGTAGACCGCATATATACTCTCCCAAAAAAGAAACGCATAGGTGAAATCGTTTGTTAAATTATGAGTTAACTTGACGGAGTAGGTGAAAGCAGTATTTAGTTTATCAAATGTTAACGTGTTTTAGTTTGCGAATGGACTCCATTGACCAAACGCACAATTTGATGAATTCGTGGGCTAAAATATCGGCCTACAAATTTCGTAGGGGAAAAAACCTGCAAACACAATGGTAATGCACGTGAAAATCGAGAAATTGATAAGTGCTTTTGTTGTAATCATTTAGTGAAACATTCACAGTTGTTTGAACCTTTCCATATGCCAAGACTGGATCAAGAATCTCGAAACATTGCAATCGGCCGTTTTGGTGGCCGGTGAGTCTCAGTCAGCAGTTGCCCGTCATTATAACGTCCACCAAAGCACACATTCATGGCTTTGGGAACGATATCAACAACATGGATCGACAAACGCTCGACCACGAGCTGGTAGATCACGTGTCACTACTGCAACTCAGGATAGGTACATCCGGGTATTCCACCTACGTTATCGGAATGTAACAGCAACAGAAACTGCTAGTAATGTACCAGGCCAACGACATCCTACATTTATGAGCTCCTAACTTTATGACACAGTGTATCACCGCCTAAGTTAGATGCCGATTTAAGAAGGGATACGCCTTGTGATGTCGTCGTGAAACACTTGTTACGAGGTGACAACGTTTAGGACTGGTTTAGGAGCTCCTAAATAGTTAGGAGGCCGTTGTGAAACGGGGGCCTGGTGTATAAAGAGTCTCTGCGCAGACAATATGCAATCGACTTCGTCAGTACGGAATACGAACAAGAAGGACATATTTCGGTCACATATTGAGAATAATATTGACAGCAGTGATTGCTTTTCTCGGTGTTTGATGTGAGCTGTTGTCGATCTTTTGATTGAGATGTGTATAATGAAAGAAACGACATCTTACCACTCCGAGTTTGGGTTTTATCTGGGATACGGCAGTATTCAGGGCCTAAATGGTTGACTCGACTTAACTTTCACAACTCGTCTTGATATATTTGAAATCCCAAGACACTTGGGTGAGATTCTCTCATGTAATATTATTGGCTCTGCTTATCAATGTAAGATTTGTCCAGTCCTATCAACCAACCTTTGATTAGACTGGCCACCTGTCTTGAATATACAATTTGCAAGGGTGCATTAGTACTATTTTTTACATTCACATTCAGCTTTGTTATAGTGAATTATTTACCAAAATTTAATATCAGTTATGGTTAATGGTAGACTGTACTGTATTTATAACATGTTACATTTACATCCATAAGTCTGACTGTAGATACACTTAAGATCAATAAGTTTCTAGTTACCTCTCCATTGATTCTGGCTGATCAAATTGAGTTTTAGAATAAGAGAAAATGGACTGGCCATCGTTACCCAATCCTTGAAATGACAACTGCAAAGTCTGTAATTTTCACTCCATGAGATGGTTTGCTCTCATATAAAATTACTTTTATCAACTCGTAAGATAACAACGATATAAACATACAATATGTAGGCATCTATGTCTTCTTACACAAACAAATTCTCCTCTGCTAATTTTGTGTTAGCTACAGTACAAGTTACGAAGTGACAATCATGCAGGTGTGCCAATAAATAATAGCATAAGCATCGATTATTGTAATTTGGAAGGAATGCAAATATTGTAGTAGGCTTATATGGGCATATGGTCACATATGCTATGACGATGTCACGTGAGATACCACGTTCACGACGGTGACGTTTTTATTCCTAGTCTACATAGCTTGATTATTTTGATACGCGTTAAACTGCACGCCTTTCTTCTTTCTTTGTGTGTGCGTGTGCGTGTTGTTGTTGTTGTTGTTGCGATAAATAGTGTGAAACATACTGTTTGTAGAAACTGGAAAACTACCATATACCAGAAACTATTATGGTAAGGACAGCGTGAAATCACTGGGTGAGGAACCGTAAACAAGGTCAGTATTCGGCACTAGCATTAATCCGATTACAGTAGTTAACGTTATGTTTGTAAATTACGGACCGCTGCGTGATAGGCTACCTTGTTAACCATAATATTAAAATCGATAACGATTTGGAATGTTAGAGTCATTGATATACACATTACACCTTCTAACACTGACAGTTAGGACCTACTACTCTGAGTTTCACGCTCAGATCGCTGTCTGTCAGTGTTAGTAGGTGTAATGGGAAAAATATACCAATATCAAGATAAACCATTAGGTCATAGTTATTTGTTTCCCTGGTTTATGGATCCACCTACCTTTTTATTTCCACTTTGGAAAATAAAAATAATTAATTTTATTATATTCCGCCGACTGTATTGCACGGAAGCGTTATAGGTATAATACAACTAAATGGGTTTCCATAGGCCATAATTGTAGAGTTCTGATTTATACAATATTTATTAAGGAAATAACTTTACCAGATCACACATGGAAGTCTGGAAAATCACAAATTAACGAGATCTATCACCTCGTGCTTTAAAAACAATGCATGGAATTTGCATACCGAAGATCCTCAAAAATTTCACATGTGTGTAGTTCACAGAAAGCCTGCTCAATAAATAGGTAAAAGTTGTAAGTATTTCTTAGGCTAATTGTAAACCTGCCATGAATTTAGAATACCATGTATATTATCCACAAAATATTAACTGCTGGCAAACTTTCAACCAATTATAGCCTGGGAAATCTATAATAACTGGGCTCAATCTATTCTATGCCGGGAGCTGAGTAGACCTACCATGCACCCTTCCCCCTCTTCCGTATGGTAAACCTTTAAGATACCATTTCCCGCCACATCTTAACATAAATGGATTAATTAATCATACCTACTGATGCAGAATTGAATCATTTGATATATCGTAAGCGGTATTATGGAGTGTGTGAATATATATTCGTAATCAAAATAGTACTCAAAATCAGAGCTTGAATTAAATAATTTAGGGTACTCCAATACGATGGTACCAAATGGGTATTTCATCCCTATTTTTGTTTGTTGGCAAGTAAACTCGTTGTTAGGAACCCATAGGCTTAACAAATAAATGGTAAAGTGGTGGGAGAGGTGGACGAGGGTCATATCTGACCCATGCCATATTTAGCACTACACAATTTGTGTGACCGTTTGACCTTTGTTGACCTAATTACTGACTTAATTTGGATATTAATTACTGCAAACTGTAGAGCACGCCAAAACCTAAATAATCCGTGGTAATATGTTGGTGTATCCTGTTTGGTTGAAAAGATATCTCCATTTGATTTTCCTCTACCTATCTACCTAGAACAAAGTGTATTATATATTTATGACCCAAAAGTTGTATTTTTAAAATGGCCGGGAAAAAAGTCGGTCCCATGATGGCAGTGTTATCATGCAGTTTCTGACTCAGAACATCCTAAATTACACCAAAAAAACACACCATAAATGCATGTTTGTACCCTACTTTCCAGTTCTGAGTATGTTTACCTCTTTTAGCATTACACCGATTTTGTGACTTTTTTACTTTTACCGAATTAATATGCATATTAGTTAACACAAAATGTAGAACACGTCAAGACACAAATATTGAATGATAATATGTTGTTGTACATTGCTTGGTTGAAAAGCCTATCTTCTTTTCATTTTCCCCTACCTCGAACAAATTGTATTATTATGTCCCAAAAGTGGTATATATATAATGATGGTTAAAGAAAGGCTGCCCAATAATGACCTGAGTGTCAGCATGCAGTCTCTTACTCAGGACACCATATATCACCCCCCAAACCACCATGAAACATCGTATGACCCCTCTGCCACCCGACTATCGGCTTGAACAACTGGGAGAGTGTGCTGTGCCTTGAATGGGATTATCGAGTTACAATTTGATATTATCGAGTTGCAACTCGATATTATCGAATTAGAAATTTATATTACAAGTCGACATTTTGAGAAAATATATTTAAGAAGTGGCCCTAATACGCTTCAGTAGAATTATATCAGATCACACCGTTAACAGTCGACATTTTGAGAAAATATATTTAAGAAGTGGCCCTTATACGCTTCAGTAGAATTATATCAGATCACACCGTTAACAAAGTTACTCACCCTGGCCTTTGTTGCCCATCGTACATTGTGCACATTCCATACTTTAGCATCACACTTAGCTACATATGATCTATTACAATTGAATCCAACTAGTATAGCCTATGTAATGCTTTATGTAAGGACTATTATTGTATTGGCATTGTAGTAGTGTGTTGTTGTTGTTGTTATTGTTGTTGTTGTTGCTGTTATAGTACGCTACGTGGATATATTTATACGTAACATCTCGGGCTACACAACAAAGTATTGAAATGGAGAGTAACAAAACAGCAAGCAAGGAGGTCGCGGGGAGCATCAACGAGGATGGGAAATTTCACGACTGTGGACGGTCATGCTCCAGCAGCAGTCTGACTGACAGCTTGGATGCAGATGACCACAGTGTAAGACAGATAGAAACAGAAAACTGCAAACCGAAGAAAGCCGCTTCTAGACTTCCGGTGAAGACGAAGCCGTCCGTTTCAGATCACGTGGAGCATGCCCACGGAGTAGTCAGTGCATTTGCTTGTCTTAATAACGCGTCATGTGATGAGACTAGGGAACATAGCATTTCCAACATTTCCAAACTGTTCAAAAGAGACTGTTGTTTGACTGAATGTAATTCAAGTACTCAAAATGCCCTGACTAAAGAACCTGTAGTGAGCAGACTGACGATAGAGAAGGTACATTGTCATGGAAACGAAGCTGACTACGACGAGTACTTAACCCCGACACAGAGAAAAGGGATGACTATTCGAGATTTAAAAAAACAGGTATAGTTCTAATACTCTGCTTTAAAACACCAACTTTCTTACTGCATGTCAAATATTTGTTCTAAGAAAGTATTTATATAAACGAAATGAATTGTAACTGTAGGCATTCTAGTCTATTGAGGTACGTTTTACATCTACTGGGTGAGTTTGATCATCGAACTATGGTTCAACTATAGTTACCAGAAAACGACAACTTAATGACATTTTGAAATAAGATATACGCATTTATTACATAAATCCAATACTAAATCCAGTGAAAATATTCGACTTCCACTCCACTCGATGAGATAAAAATGATATTTGAGACACAAATTTGAATCTCCACTATATTTGTGGATGTCGTTCAGATGATCTGATGCAAATATTACCCATAGTTCAACTATGATTCTACTATGGTTCAACCATCCTCTCTAGGGTGGTTGAAGCATGGTAACTATTGTGACCTTTTGACGTCACGTTAGTTGAACTATTTACTAAAACTGGGTACCAGACCTTCGCCACCTGTACGTTATGTCCCCATTTCTACGTGGGAGGCCGGTTAAATTAATAAAATGCACTCAATGCATGACAAACAAAAAAAATTCTTATTTCGTATTTTGTACGACCTATAACTAATTATTTTTTTAATTGCACCAATAATAAAAAAATATATATATAATTAGTGATAGATATTATCACTAAATGTTTTGAGTATTAGTTTATGCAGAGGGGCGACGTCCGAAAGACGTAACATGCAAAAACGTTCAATTTGCTCGTGTGAAGAAGAAACTAAACCTTTTTGCCTAATCCATCTTTCGGACTTCGCCCCTCTGCATAAAATAATTACTCAGAATATTTAGTGATCGCTATATAAACAGATTTTGTTTTAATGGAATTCTTACAATTAATTAATACATTTCAGTCCAACTTGCTATATAGTACGTTTCTCTTCCACCAATTGTTTCACAAGGTGGTGGGCCTACTGCAGTGTGTGATCACAGCACAGTTGAATAGCGATATCGACTGGAACATAAGTGACAAATGCGGGTTGGCAGATGCAATAATACAATACGTTGATGATCATTTTGTAAACAATGAAATGAACTTATCAAATAGTCGTCAGATTCCAGAAAGTCCCGGATGAATGCAAGCAGAGACATGCTGAACCTACAGTCTCAGTACACCATAGATAAATGCTACCAATGTCCACAGGTAGCAATGTCATGTCAAGGGAAAATGCATTAATGATCCTCCAGAACCATGTCCTCATCCACCAGAAAGAATATAATTCACTGAATCATATATATATATATATATATATATATATATATATATATCAGTTGAGATTGTATTACATCGCAAAGATGGTTGAACGAATATCACATTTGGACAATTATGGCACACTGAGCCTCGTAGTAATGCTGAAATGGGGAAGAGGACACAGTACTGTATGTCAAAGAACGACAAGCCTTTGAACTATTCCCTAGAATCAAAGGTCGTTGGCATGTAATGCTTTGGTCACAATGATCGGCCGGTATACGGAGATATGGGGTAATCGGGAGTACACCGCTGGTTTTGACCA
>JAUTBT010020442.1:0-21213 GCA_032361225.1 Lepetodrilus schrolli
TATTAACGTACCCTACTAACATTATATAGGGCTCTGATTCGCTCTCTTCTTCGCAAATATATGTTGATATATCACATGAATAAAGCCTTTGTTGTCTTGTGCATCTCTTGAATGTAAACATTTAATTCGTTTTGATATACACATATACTAATCACGCTGTCATGTGTCAGGTGAATGCCCTATTGTCGGCCGACTGAGAGGTGGGGGAAGCGGACGTCTGGTACCACAGTGTCTAGACATTCCAGGTGCAGCTCGTGTCGATTTTAACATCTGATTGACATGTTTACACAAGACTTGCTATACATATTGATTTCATATGTCGTACCCATATATGAAATTCCGTCTTTATCATCGGGACTGTAATTTTCAAGAAGCCATTCTCCATAGCGGAGTGCGTATATTTTCTCATGTAAAATGACAGTCTTCTGCAATCTCTTATAATATGGGTAAACAATTGAAAAAACTTGTGATGCGTACATTGATTTACTTCGCTACAGGCAGATTTCTTTCAGCCAAACTTTTACGTCGCTACAGGCAGATTTTTTTCACCAAAACTTTCACGTCTCTACAGATGGATTTCACCAAAACTTTTACATCGCTACAGGCAGATTTCTTTCACCCAAATTTTCACGTCGCTACAAACTTTTACGTCCCTGTGATTTACATCGCTACAGGCAGATTTCACGGAAATGTGACTGTTTAGGAAGGAAAACAGTGATGCAATCAATCAATTTATCGGCACAGCAATTTGGTATGTATGCATGAATGAATTAATGCTTTACATCGCAGCAGGAATATCTGACCCATAGGGGCATGTAAATATCCTTCAGAACAGTACTAAGTAAACTACACTGTATTACTATGAAATAATAATGACAAAAGTGCTGTTAATCACAACAGAAACAACCATATTTTGTATTTTAATTAGGTTGTCCCTAAATATACGAACACCGGTCATTTTCAATTTTCATATTTTTCTAATTAATCGAACGGCTAAAAATGTAATTAGTTTCTCCTGTTCGAATTATTAGGGTAATTACGGTAGCATATTTTACTGGGGCAAGTGCTTGTTTGTCCGATTTAGGGCCAAATCTGATCCCAAGATTATTAAACTTTTACAAAGCTCAAATTTTATATTGGGATTTGTAAACAAAACTGAGTTGAGCATGAAATTGTACTCAAAACATTTCGTAATCTCAGGGCCTGATTTACATTGGGAATTAATAGATTGGATGGGGGTAGGGCAGTTTATTTGATTCCAAAACTATCCTTGTGTTGGATGTTGTGGCGCAATATCATCATGCTACTACAAATCTATATTTGCATTTGGATTCCAGATGAATTTCTCTACAATGATTGGGCAGGCTGGTATGTTATTTTATGAAAAGGACATCTCAAGAACATGATGTAAATGGAACCGTTGAAGTAATATATATTTTTTTCTTTCAGGCAAAGAATGTTTGGCAGTCTGAAATCGATGCTGTGGCAGAACTTGTTGATTTCCTCAGGTTTAATGTTATGTTTGCTAGGGTGAGATACCAACAGAACAGGACAAAACAGAAATGTATTCCTGGAAAATCACATATTGTGCCATGGAGAAAGTTAATAAATATGTAATATCGCTTTTATAGTTTGTTCCTCCCATGGTATGTAATGTATTATTGTAAAATGAACTATTGTCGTGTATTGGTTAAAGATTCTCACTACAACATAGAGCAATAACCCACTCACAATCAATTATTATACTATTTTAACAGCAATATTCGAAATTCAATCGGAAAATAACAAACCCTCAGAGTTTTTTAAATTGTTATTATCAATTTAGGCGTACAAATCCTTGAATGTTCCTTCAAAACTAGTTTGTTTGCTAGATACAGACAGAATGTTTTCCTCGTCGGTTTCAGAATATGACAAGTTTTCAACCCATCAGTCCAAGCCCAACTATCAAGAACAGCACGTTGTATAGAGGAATGGAGGTAGGCAATTTCCAGGTCTCTACATTTTTAGGCACCTGTCCCTGTGTTATATAGGACATGAAACTACAGTCAACCCTCAGTATACCGCTACTTTGGGGGTCCACGAAGTACCCCCAGCGTTATAGCATATAGCGTTACATTGAAGGATCATAAAGCAGTATCACTACCGGGCCATAAACAGGGCCAAGAGTTAGTCGTTGTCTGTCATAACAGTCACAGCTCGCAGTCAACAGTCACGCTTAGCGGCTTAGTTTAGTAGATGACTAGACATGCTTAAGTATAAATCAGTCTACATACTTTTATCACAGCGTCATTACATCTCAATATTACCGGTACATTTCAAGGGAATCATATTTAAAACAATCGACCACCATTTTGTTTGTATACTTCCGGTATTAAAATCCGGACAATTTACTCATAACACATTTGAAATGATCTCTGTGATTTTAGTGATTTTAGTGAAGAAAGCGTGTTAACAATCGCTTTGTCACTGAGGAAATCGTAGTATGTTAAATCAAAACACAACGTATTAGATATGCAATTTTATAACATTATAGCCATGACACCATCAAATGGTTAATAATTAAACATTGAGTAATCTGATGATCATTATTGTCTAATTTGTTGCTCATTTGTATTCATATAATTAAACTGTGAACAAAATTACAATTTATCTGATAGTGATGCTTGTAAATTGTTCACTGAGCAGAGAATAGATACCTGGTAGGATGTGAATGCTAACCTCCTAGCACATGAAACAGTGTCTTGGGTTTCATACTCTCTAGTGAGTTGAGAAGGAAAGTAAAGAGTACAGTCTTCCAATAATGTAGTGCTTTGAGAATGATGTTGACACATTAAATGTTGATATCATTAATATAATTACAGGTATTATGATTTCAACCTCAGATTTAGATATAAATTTGACCAGCTACTTACGGAAAACAATTGGTATTCCACCTCTGATTGCCTTCTTGTTGTTGAATACAGCTTTTTCACTGAAATGTGTTCCATATACATGTACGATATATGGGGCAACTGTCATAGTAATAATTACTAATATTCTGAATAGATTATTGATAAACATGATAAACAGGTTCAGAGATAGTAACCAGCTGTAGTGACACTATAACTATACATGAGGTGATATTAAACTTTTTATAATGGAGGTCATAGCCATAAACAATGGATATTACAGTATAGTGGGGCACCTTGAAGTTAACCCCATACTACCATAAATCATGAAAGTGTTCTTGCATAAAAGTTCTAGAACAAAATGGGAATGAATGCATTTAGCAGTTTAGTGTATGTAAACTTAATTTATAATTCAAATATTCAAAAACTATCAAAGAAATAATTAAATATATATGTGTAATGTATATCATGTACTGTATATATCATGTATAATATATATCATGTATTGTATATATCATGTATAATATATATCATGTATAATATATATCATAATATATATCATGTATAATATATATCATGTACTGTATATATCATGTATAATATATATCATGTACTGTATATATCATGTATAATATATATCATGCACTGTATATATCATGTATAATATATATGCGTGTGTAAACTATGCTTATCGTGTGTAAACTATGCTTATCATTATGATTATGTGTGTACAACACTGTATTTGTATGTATACCTCAAAAACAATGTTTCTTGACCTTGACATTTCCATGAAAGTAGTGTTGCCCCTAGAAATACAAAGAAAACATGCATGGTATGATGAACAAGTCAGTCATGGATGGTGCAGCTATGATAAACTGGCCATTAACCATGGTTAACATGGTCAAGAGCTGAAATATGGCAAACTGGTGTAGTGCAATAGAGCATGGAGACACAAAAGATTCTATGAACTAAATCTCAAAAACTATGAGCAACAATCTTTCCACAACACTTCATTATCAGAAGTCAATATTCCTAGTACTAGTAGTTGATATTTCAGCAACTGGTAAATTTATGGGGCTGCATTGTGTGCATGCTGGTGTGGGCTATTTACTAAATCACAGACATTTAATTTGCCACCTTGATACATATATTAAATTTACTATTTAACTATTTAAGAAATTAATAATATATAATATTGAGGTGACGATAACACCAATTCATTCCAGTTGGCAGTTTTTTTCATGCATATCATTTATACCTGAAAGTCACCTGCATGATCATGCAAAAAAAAATAGCTTTATACAACTGTTGAACATTTAGTAGTGACACTGACACTTTGTCAAAGGAGTTGCTAACTCAGTAAAGTTATGTTGAACATTATGGATTTACCGTGAAGATGCACTAGAGCAGATGTCCCATTGCCTCTGTCAAGAAATACCACATCACCAGAAGGAAAATCAGTTGCAGACTGTTTTGCCATCATCACTAGCTGCTCGTTTATGTTTACCGTAGACAAGTACCAGTCTAGAGTATTGTTGCGCACAATATCTTGCGGCTACAGTATTTACCGACAGTTCAATGTGTCCTGCCATTGTAACGTTATTCGAGTGTCACTCTTATTTAGCATCAGCCTTGTTTGAATTTCAGCGGGAAGTTATATACCAAATATTATAGTATACATATAGGGGTTAGTTGCCGTTGTAAAACCAAAATATATGGACAGTTTAATTTGTCCCTCAATATTAACATTCGTTTGACGATGGACAAAACCTGCTAACGAATAATACTTTTCAATATGTCTGCGCTCAGAACACACGCGTTGATTTTCTCTCGGTATTTCATCAAGCAATGTCCAGGCACATCATGCTGTATGTTTACGTTTTATTTTGATAGTTTGGGAACAGTAAAAGCATGCTCTTATTCAGTGTTGAAAATAAACTGTGGGTTGTCATGTGAAACAGCTGTCATTACAGTTTACTTTCCTGTCGACCGAAACGAATTCGACTTTCCTGGAATTCTTACCCAATGTTACTAGACCAATATTTCGTCATCACCAATCGGCAGGCAAGATTTTACATAAGAAATCATTCGTCGACGGGTATTGCACCCCCAGAGGAATAAAATTGTCTAGCAGTAGAAATATCTCATCATGATCATGCTAATAATACCGTCTAGTATCCCCGTTTCGGGGTAGCCAAGCTTTCGTACTACTTACTAAACTCAAAGAATCCGCCACCTGTCAGATATATTTGATGTCGCAAATAAATAATTGCAAGCTCTAAAATATATGAGAGCCACATCGTCTGCTTGAAGGCATGTTTAGCATCATAAAGCATGTGATCTCAATCGAATGTCAATTTCAAAATATACCGGATCCTGTTTCGGACATTTCTTATATTGATTTTCATATTTATCATAAAATTCTCATTAAATTGACAAGTGTAGTATTTTTATTGGACACAATTTTATTTTCAAGATATTTTAGTATTAATTTTGTCGTTTCCGTCATTTTACAGATTGCATCTCGTATTTATGTTAATATTTCTAATTATGGGAAATTGACTTTATTTGAACTATTTTGAACTATTTTAGTTCTAAAAATCTTCGAATTTTGTTCCAACTTGATCTCCATAAATAGACATTTTCCATTTACCACGGAAGGGGTACACGTCCATGTCATGGCTGCCGAAGTGATGACTTCATATGGGGTGGTGCATTGTTAAATTTAAGCTAGTAAAAAGCACCGTTTTGTGATCAAAGAACGAGAAAGTAAGTGTGAAACATTAATATTTCGATAAAATCGTCAGTAGGTTGCACGCAGCTTGCTTTGTACCTTAATACCATGAAAACCAGTCACTGCACCCCATCCCTTTTCTTACATTCTATTCACATGTGTGTCATTTTATAACATGTAATGATATCTACGACATTAGAATAACACAATTTTGTAAGGATACTGATTTAACGACATAGCGAAAAATACATGTGCAACTCGAAATGACGTGTGTCTGTCGATAGAAAGCCGGCTCCGTGGTGCAATGGTTAAAGCATCGGCGCGGAGTGCGGAAGGTCACCAGTTCGATCCCCGGTCGCGTCATACCAAAAGATGTTAAAAGATGGTAATTGCTGTTCCCATGCTTGGTGCTCGGCATTAAAGGGGTAAAGCAAGGACTGGTCGGCTAGGAATCAGTATACTGTGTCTGAATAGGGTATCCATGTTCTATCTGTGGCATGATATTCCAGTGAGCTAGCACTATGAAAACTAGTGGAAATCCAGACTAGTACAAGCAGTACATAAGCATGCAAGCCATGATGTGAGTGAAAGAATCTTGAAAGTGGCTCTAAACCCCAGATCAACAACAATATTATTACTAAATGTGTTTTCTGCCACACAGGTCCGCGATTTCTCTTCAGTGGTGAGATTCTGGGTATAGACAGCTTCAAGAGACAACATGTGGTGGTATCTGACAGACTCGGCAACAATCGGGGTTAGTATTGACAGTCTCAACCTCCTGGAGAGTATTGATTTCACACTAATCAATAAGTCATGAACGATAAATTACTATTATTGAAATTGCTGGTTCTGGCAGTGTCCACTTAAATTGTTATTTTTTTTAATAATCTTTTGATCATGTTGATTGGGTTACATGATAAATATATCAACTGTTAATTTAGAAAAACAGTAATATGGTAATAACATTTTATTTTGGCTATATTCCGTTCATTGAATTTACAAAGCTGTAAGGGGCGGGTTGTAGCGCAGTGGTATAATGTTGGACTTCGGAGACAAAGGATCCAGGTTCAAATCCTGCCCTGGGGGCGCGGCATCAATGTTTGCGAAAGTTACCTTTCTGATGCGATATTGATCATGCGCATGTCTGTAGAATGGCAATGCAGTTATCAGCCTTGGTCTTGTCAGTACCAGCCAGTGCTCGCAGGTTTACTGCAACATTCAGCGCTATGGATGTTGTGGGTTTCCTCCTGCCTTAAAACTGACAAGTCGTGATATAAGTGAAAGAATCTTGAAAGCGACTCTAAACCCCAATTTAAAAAACCCACAAAAAAACCAACATGAATCCATTATGTAATGATTGAGCTGGTTTGCACTGCAATGTTTGAGCTGGTATACTATGTGGCATTTGGTGTTGCACACTGCACTGTTTGAGATGGTATGCTATGTAGCATGTTTGAGAGCTGGTCCACCTGTACATCTGCAGGCGGTGACGGTGGCCATCCCCGACGTGAAGGAGCAGCAGGCGGCAGGACTGGAGTGGTGGATCATCCTGGTGGCCGTCCTGGCCGGCCTCCTCCTCCTGGTCCTCCTCATCCTCATCCTCTGGAAGGTCGGTGTCTCCTCCTGTCTCATCTTGTCAACTGTTGATTTCAGTGTATTGTTTCATTGTTTAATTCTGTCCAGATGGCAGATCTTGAATAGTAAATGTGTGTAACAAAGCAAGAGATGCTGTGCATAGATACATGTTGTGACTGTGATTTCCAGCTCGGATTCTTCAAGAGAAGGAAGCCGGAGGACATGGCTACTTACAAGGTGGAGGTGGAGAAACAGAAGGACCTGGAAGAGGATGATGCATGAGGTCAGAGGGCATAGGTCAAATGTCAGAAGTCAACCAAAGATCTGAGGATTCCATTAGGGATCAGTTCTATGTAGAACCATCACAATCTTGCTTGTTGTTTCCTTCTTGTCTCACTCAGGTAGGCATCTTGCCAAAGTAATGATTCATTTATTCACCATATTCTGTTGGTGGCCATTAGTTTGCCCATTCCTTTGTGGGACTGCAGGAAGGTTTTCCCAGGCTAGTGGAACAAGACTTTGGTATTTGAATACTATCCAAGGAATCGCAAAATGCCTGGAATCTACTGACTGACTGAGCCTGGCCTCTATCTGGTGTGTGTTGGACATGGAACTGGACTACACCTAGTGTTCCTGGCCTGTTTCCTTTCCAAGTCTCACCGTGGCATATCATTGACCCATTGACATCTAGACACTGCCAGAATGTAAGCACATCCGACCTGGTCATAGCCAATAGTTAAAATATATCTGGGGTAATAAATAGCATATTACACACTGTTAAATCTGGTACATACAAAGTTATACTTATTCAGGCCTTGCCATGCCGCCCATGTTGTTACAACCAGCTGGCCTGTCTACACATACTTGCCAGTGTTTAATACTGGTCTTACCCCAGAAATAAGTAACTTCCCCTGGAAATATTGGTGAGGTCTGGATAAGTACCACTTTTTACTATTAGTACAATAGCTTGAACACTACTCTGGAGTAGTCGGAGATGTCCATCTCAGTGAGTGAGTGATTATGGAGTTTAACGTCGCTGCGGGAATCCATCTCAGTACAAGTGTTGTCACATATGGGTTAAAGATTCCCGCTGTGATGTAAAACAATAACTCGGTCACTCGCTGTACAACTTCATGAATTGAGGTTCTTTTCAAATGTGCCTTTATTTAGTCTTTCACCTATGAACACACAAGTTCGTCACTAAAAGAAGGACCATAACAAAACTATATGCAAGAATAGAATATTGATCATTGTTATTGCTCCATTTTGCCGTGGTTTACACAGCTTTAACTTGTACGTGAAGAGTGGTGTGTGCTACGCTCAGCTGCTGCTTTCTATTTATAGTATACCAGTAACCATGGTTACCATTAGCCTTATATAGCGTACAATCCCATGTGGCTCAAGTGAACCTTGTTTGAGGTTATAGAAATATTTGTGTTATTGCTGCTAGATATCATTCCATAAACATACATATTTAACATGTTCTTTAATATAAATTTAGATAGTGTTACTTTCTTGTTAAGATATATATTCTGACGCGACATTGATAGGATGCGATGTCTGTAGAGTGGCAATGCAGTTATCATTGGTCTTGTCAGTACCAGCCAATGCTCGCAGGTTTACTGCAACATGCAGTGCTCCTGCCGTAAACTGCAAGTCGTGATATAAGTGAAATAATCTTGAAAGTGACTTAAAACACCAATCCAAAAAGAAATAAACATTTTATGTATACAAGCGACAACATGACGGTTCATCTGTAGAGGATCTGACAGTCAGCAACTCAATGTACTAGATGAACCAGGTTCTACTGATGATTGTGCTGAGTGATATTCAGGAATGTAGATATTTGTAACTGCTATATTTATGTGTATTAGGAAGTTATACAAGCAAGCCAGTTGAAGTGAGATAGCTAATGTAGAGAAGATAACATATCTTTTTTTAAATAGCCAGTCCCTTTCAGAGTCACTTACAATCTGAAGGGTATTCCATGGTCAACTTGCCCAAACATCATTATCTGATGTGTGACTGCAATGCCAGTGCAGATTTCTAACACAAAATTGTGCATTAGTCGCCACAAGCCAGTCCCTGGTGAACATGGCTGTAAAAACTTCCAGCATGGCGACAGGTATAGCGGCTGGCTATTTACAGTACGTCACTGCTGTCTGCTTCTCTTTACTTTACAACACTCCCATCATAGAAAACATATTGTTGTCGATGTTACTGCTAATCTTCATATACTGGCAATGTTATTTGTATATCTTCTTAGGCTTGCAATGCTATTTGTAAATTTTTTATATATGAATATCAATTTCATGTTCACAGTTCTGATGACCTGTGTGAAGTTGTTTGTATACTTGTATATATGGAAGTGATATTGTGTGACATGACATTCATCTATCATTCCCAGTTGTACGATTCAGAAAGTAATTGTGTGATACCTGTGTACAAGCCAAGAATGGATCAAGGAAAGTACATTATCAATAGCTCCTAGATATTCAGGACAACATTTCCCCTTCTGTATATCTATATCATGCCAGACATTATCCATCATTGTAGGGTGTGGAGAGGATGCATCTAACCATTCCTTGCTAGCATGCACATCCTGTATGAGTGACATGTGACACCTGGGTGTGACATGTGACACCTGGGTGTGTCACTGCCCTGTGGCCATCCTACACACCACTGCATTCCGTCAGTGTTATTTATTACCATCCTAGTAGTAGATGTACATGTGTGTAATACTTACTATAGCATGATTTTGTTTGATATAAAGTAGAAAGCATCCAGTGTCTGTATGTGGATGTTCTACATGGTAACAGACTTGCGACGGGAAGAGAAGACTGGGCCAGTGTGGACTGTTCTAGTGTCAATGTACTGACGTAGTGGTGCTGCTACTCTCTCTCTCGTAGTTCTAATCTTTGTCAAGATTCCCCAATACAGCATTATGCAACTAATCTCTACATTATGACGATAGATTCATTTAGCCAAGGGCACTGGGGGCCTATTCTCGAAACATTGCGATCGTACGACAATCTTAAAGATTCATATTGTAGGACTATGAAAATGTTACGCACGTTTTTAGGCTAAAATTATAAGAACGTTTCCAGAATAGGGCCCACTGGAGTTTAGTTTGATAACTTGTGAATACGTGAACAGTTTTGGGAAAGTGTTACTAAGACACAAGCCGTGATATAAGTGAAAGAATATTGAAAGTGGCTCTAAACCCCAATTAAAAAATAAAACAAACAAAAAATAAGACATTAATGACACAAGTATGTGTCCAATAGCAGTCTACAACAGACAGTAATACTATTCTAGGTGCTTCCAAGATTATGAATGAAAACGATCTCATGCCAATGATTTCTTTACTTGAACTGGTGTTTATTTGGGGCTAGTCCAACTCTATGAAGTGTTGTGATCAAATTTCGGTCACAGGGGTGTGGTTTTATCTATGAGCAGTGGTTAGCAAGCTTGGATCACTTCATGTAGGTGGGGCCTGTTTGAGATTACATAAGTATGGTGTGGGTTGGTCTGTTGAAGGTGCTTGCAGTATGGAACTGACTTCTGTCCCACGTCAACAAGCTTATTGTGTTTCTATTCATTTCCATGTCTATACGTGTATACGTTGATAGGAATTTGTAATCAAGTTGATTGCTGTGTGTATCCTTTAATTGGCATATGTAATCATGTATATCTGTTGATTGCCACATGTATCCGTTGATTGCCCTGTGTATCCATTGATTGGTAGTTGTAATCATGTGTATATGTAGATTGCCATGTAATCGTGTATATGTAGATTGCCATGTAATCGTGTGTGTGTAGCATCCCTGTGCTACTCCAAGCCTGGCAAGGAGAAGGCTGCTTGAGATACGTTCTCCACATTTCCAGCTCTGTGCTTCGTGCTTAGCTTCCCCATTTGTATTTGAATACATCCCAATTCTGTCTGAATAGACCATAGCTTCACTGAATCTATCTGAATTATTACATGAATTACCAGTATATCAGAATTGTTACATGTATTGACCTTGCCTGAATAGCATATAGAATAGCACGAGATTGATTTCATATTTCTGCCTAATAGACAACTATAGCATTGCTGTTTTCTGAATGAATACATTAGACATGTATATCCATTATGAGTTTGAATATATTACGGCATATTTGTTTGTCTACATATTCAGTTTTTATTTATATATGAAATAAAGTGCTGGATGTAATTTTCATTCATGAATATTTTTAGAGGACAACTTCCTTGCTTTTGTCTGTATACATTATCTTGTTTTCTCCCAATCTGTCAATGCCACTCTATCATGCTAATGTAAACATGGCCAAATGCACTAAATAACCGATTTCAAACTTTAATAGTTACGTATACAATCCTATCATTGCTACCTTTCCACATAAATTGTACAACTTCTTATTATGGCACAAAATAGTTTAATCTTATCCCAATTTCTGATGATGGCACATTTCTATTTCCAAGGTTGTGAGGTATATCCGGGGGTTGTGTGTTTGGAGATTTATGTAAATCTGACAGCCTGTGCTCTACTTCAACCTCACCACACAGTACATGTTAATTCCACCACCAACTACCGTATATCGTGGGGTATAAGCCCATATTTGGGTATAAGCCCTTTTCTAGCACCGCACCACACGAGATTGTTGTGTGACAAAACTGAGACTACCTGAAACAAATAGCAAAAATTATATTCAAATATTCGTTTGTAAGTATTCTATTCGTATTGAAATATTTGTTTGAAATCTTATTTTGAAATCTTATATGTGCTAATAAGTAACATTTCCGGTCATATCGTCACCCTAACGTCCGTAAATTATCATTGTTTTCTGACTAGATATTGAGCCTGGATATTGAAATAACGTCACAAAGGTATTACAACATAAATGTACTCGAATATTTGAATGCTGTTTTGCTAATCAAATATTCGTAATTTAATATTCATTCGCGAATATTCGTTTCAGATATTGTTGTAGTACAGGTGGCATTCCATTGTGGAGAAAGAAATATAACAATTCCTTTTTAGAAATGTTCTTATTTTTAGTTTCTTTTTTACACTTTACAATAGATTCTGGATGAAATGTTTGTATTGAGATGTTAGAATGTTGTGGTGAGCAAGGTAGTTTCATGTCATTTCAACATTACTGCCTCAGCTAAGTAATTAAGTGCATCCATCTATTCAATGCTAAATTACCGTGTGCATTGAAGCCCATATACTCTACATTCAATTTTCAATTTTGTATTTAAATGCCTGAAGCGCTTATTCATATTGTAGTTACACGTGTATCAGAATTTGAGGGGTAAATTGTGTGTGGTTTTTTACACGTGTATCAGAATTTGAGGGGTAAATTGTGTGTGGTTTTTTACAACTAGCAATAACCAAATCAAAGTAATATTTCATATTCTGCGAGTCAATTCATGTTCATAGAATTACCACTTACACACATGACAAAGTATTGTATTGTGGCTAGAACTGTTCCGCTACTTTCTTTAGACCATCAGTTGTATGCTCTCATATACTTTTTAGCATTTATGCAAATTGTATTAATTATCAATAAATGATATTTTTTATATACCATTTGTGTATGTCCTATGTTATCATTGGCTATGGATGAAATATTAGAAAGTATCCGCTTGTGCTCTTTGCTGCAGCTCTTCCTCATTTCAATCTAAGGAAAGCCAGCTTGTTTTGTCCTGTTGATCTCATTGACAACAGGAAGCGAAAACATCAAATAAGAGCTTTCATTATTGGATCCCTGTCCCAAACCAAGTTTAGGACACTTCATTCTTGATGTATCAGTCAATCAGGATTGTCAAGAAGTGATCTACTGTAAATCAGGAAATTAATGCGTCACTAATTTAATGCGACCTCAAGATTTTAGACCTAAATGCGACAACAATTAAATGCGAACGACCAGGCCTCTATTCATGTTTTTCCCCGGACGCATTTACTGAACGTACCTTTCATCATTTTCCATAATGGAATAATTTTCAAACGGTTCATACGTCCACATATCAGTTAGTTACTTTAATACTATGTTCATCCATCATTGTTATTATCATTAACTGATAGGCGGCTCTTACCGCTGTTAGATATAAATCCCCAATTAAGTCATGTTTTTACACGAAATAAGTGTTAGAACAACACCATGCGGTACTTCTAAAGACAACGCTACTAGCATGTTTCCCATTAATATCATGCTCGCATTAATTTCCTGATCTACAGTATCTGATTTGTCAATAACATATGAAAAATCAATTGATGTATTTTAATTATAAGAATTTTCAGGTTTTGTCAAATTTGACTGATACCGTATGGCCATTGCCTGTGGTTAACATTAGCAAGTGGACTGGTCCAGTAATTCCACTAGTTAAACCACTCTGAATCCACCGTTAGATGCATCTGCCACAGTTAATGCCCCAGTTCTCAACTGGCTGTCTACGTGTCTTGTGTCTTGGGTCTTGTTTCACATACATCCACTTGCCTCCAACATATAACTGCTACATCATGGGTAGATATGTTATCACACAATACTTTATTAACAGAATGTCATTTGTAAAACAAATATTTACTTTCTCAACTATCCTTATACACAAGAGATCCGTCTTCAAATTTAACAATTCCCTGTCTATACATATACGGTATATATATATTTATATATCCAACAGGTTCATCAGCAATAACATTAACAATGACAGGACCGTGTGCTTGGCACTCATTAATATACACCTGATTTATTAAAATGATTAATATTTTAATTGATGTAGAAAAAGTAAAATTTCTGGAGTACAAATTACTTTACACCATCAGTGGCAGAAAATAATGATGACTCGCTGGAGGGATGTGAAGAAAGGTTGATGCAGTCATCCATGCACAGGGCAAATACACACATTACGGTAGTGGAATTAACTCCTTATCAAATGTGAAATGTGTAGACATTGTTTCTTATATCAATTTCATACCCGTGGCCTTTCATTTGCCTTCGATCACCAAACTTAGATCATGCTATATTTTTGCCAAATAAATAACAGTTACAGATAGGTTTTTATTGTAATTAAACATTACGAAAACTACCTTCAATTATTTGTGTTTTCATTGTGAGTATGTTTAAAAGAAATAATATTAACTTGTATTCGATATGTTTACTCTTTCAAAAGTTATAAACACATTTTAAACAAAGTAGGAAAAAGACGAGGGTGCTTAACTTTTTTTCAGGTGTATATTACATGGTTACACATTTTGGCATTTCTTGAACTACATACAAGGATATGTATACAATCTATTGTGCAATAGCACGCATAACATTTTCAGAAGAATTTCAATAAAGTAATATACATATCAAACAATAATATACATATAAAATATATGGACTTGCGTAACTATATTCTTGCCAGGAAAACTCCTCTAAATATTGGCTAAAGGAAAAATCCCATTGACCTAAATAAAAAATGTTTCAACATTGATTATGAGAATCTAAATATAATAGGATATGTTTGTTCAAGGCATCTGAAATTTCCAAACTTGGTAAACAAAGTGTAGACTTCCTGTTAATGTCCAATTAAGCACTGCATTGGCCATACCATGACATCACCATCCAGATCTCTGAAGGGCTACTGCATTAGACATGCACAATACAGTTGCTCGTATAGCTCCATTATTAGAGAGCTATTACTTCATTATTTTTCTTTAATGGTTATATCACTCATCATTTATTGTAATGTTCTCGAATTGTACTTTTCAAACAATTGCAACCATCACTTCCACATCAAAAAAAATATCTTGAAAGTAGTCAGGATCAAAGTCAATATTTCTGATTGTGAATCCTGAGCCATGCAGGTACAAGAAAACAAATAAATAAACTCCACTGACCATACAGAACATAGTGTCAGGCTAGCCCCTCCACTGACCATACAGAATATAGTGTCAGGCTAAACACTCCACTGGCCATACAGAACGTAGTGTCAGGCTAGCCACTCCACTGACCATACAGAACATAGTGTCAGGCTAGCCACTCCACTGACCATACAGAACATAGTATCATGCTAAACACTCCACTGGCCATACAGAACATAGTGTCAGGCTAGCCACTCCACTGGCCATACAGAACATAGTGTCAGGCTAGCCACTCCACTGGCCATACACAACATAGTATCAGTCTAGCCACTCCACTGGCCATACAGAACATAGTGTCAGGCTAGCCACTCCACTGGCCATACAGAACAAAGGATCAGGCTATCCACTCCGTTGGCCATACACAACATAGTGTCAGGCTTACCACTCCACTGGCCATACAGAACATAGTGTCAGGCTAGCCACTCCACTGGCCATACACAACATAGTGTCAGGCTAGCCACTCCACTGGCAATACAGAACATAGAGTCAGGCTTACCACTCCTCTGGCCATACAGAACATAGTGTCAGGCTAGCCACTCCGCTGGCCATACAGAACATAGTGTCAGGCTAGCTACTGTACCAGCTCTAAAGTCCCAGCCATACAGAAAACAACTTACAAAGACCAAGTCAACTAAATCCACACCAAATATATTGACTAGGATTTCAAAAGAAAAATATGATATTCCACTGGCACAAAATACTTGAATACATGTAATAACATTTCAAAATTCAGTTCAAAACACTGGAGTTACTATTAAAATAGTTATGAATATAGTTATATCATCATAGGATAAATCACATACAGCTGTATGCAATATGGGCAAATTATGTCATAAAACAGATGTATAAATTGGAGACCATTTCCTCCAATGGTGGATTTCTACAAGATACTTTCCAAATTGGACACTAGATGTCTGACGGCCAATTCCTCAAGCCAAGTATAACAACACATGATTATAAGGCAGAAGCATGACCTCTTCTTGTAGTGACAAGGAGATGGTGATAACCCCAACACTGCCAAGGAGAGTGGGCTCCCGTAAAATTGTAATTGGTGAACCTCTGTGAGTGTGAGTGTGTGTGTGTCTGTGTCTGTGTCTGTGTGTGTGTGTGTGTGTGTGTGTGTGTGTCTGTGTGTGTGAGTGTTTGTGTGTTTGTGTGTGTGTGTCTCTGTGTGTGTGTGTGTGTGTGTTTGTGTGTGTGTGTGTGTGTGAGTGTGTGTGTGTGTTTGTGTGTGTGTGTGTGTGTGTGAGTGTGTGTGTGTGTGTTTGTGTGTGTGTGTGTATGTGTGTGTGTGTCTCTGTGTGTGTGTGTGTGTGAGTGTGTGTGTGTGTGTGTGTGTGTGTGTGTGTGTGTGTGTGTGTGTGTTTGTGTGTGTGATGTTTAAACTAAATTAACAATAATAATGCAATGCAATACTACCCACAAGACACCTCGCAGATTTCAACCAGATATGTAGGCTATTATTCAGGGTCCAATTGCGATGCTCTTGTGAGCTACAATAGTTGTAGGGAAATTACAATAGTTAGTTGTAGGGAAATTACAATAGTTTTAGGGAAATTACAATAGTTGTAGGGAAATTACAATAGTTGTAGGGAAATTACAATAGTTGTAGGGAAATTACAACTGCCATTACAATAGTTGTAGCGCTGTCTTAGCCAGATAGCCTACAAGAGCTTCGTACAACTCAATTCCAACTCTATAATTGGACTTACAACTATTGTAGTGCTACAAGAGTGTCGTGCAACTGGACCCAAATATGGTTTGTCTGCACCCCCTGCAGGGAGAGCATAAAAATTCTGTCACAATGTTCTATAAATAGAATTGTACCCCAACATTTTTCAAATTCCTGTATCCACCCCTGATCAGTGACAAATAAGTTACAAATTATTATTTACAACAATAAACTATAAACCAATTTGAGACAGAACTTATTTGTGGGAAATAGAAATTGCCATATCTAAAAGCAGAGGTTGGACCATGTTAATGTGTTGTTAGTGGTTACCTAGACAACAGGACTGGGACCACGTACAGCAACGACAGAGATATATACAACAACAATTCATTGACTTTGATGGAAACAACATTGTGCTAAAGCCAAGTTGAACCAAAAAATAAACCTTAAATTTTTAAAGCACCAATAGCTAAAGTAATGTGATTAGATGCATGCTACTCTAGTATATTGTCATGAGGTCATGTAAGTGTCATGACAAAGGCAGTGTCATGATATAAATTTACAAGATGAAAATAATATCAAGAAAGAACTATCAATACTCAGAAGAAAGAAATGCATCACAATGTGTACAAGAAATAATTTGACAAGTTGATAGTACATATAATATCAATATAGTTTGATTATATTCATCTTGCATTTTTTGCAAGGTTCATTTAATACGCTGATCATGTAATATGCTGATTATATCTCCAAATATCAGAAACAAGTGAATGATGCATGCATAAATGAACATGAAACACTGGAACCCATGTAAAACATTGTGATAATGACGACTAAAATTGTAGATGTCTTGATGACTCATAAAATACAAAATCGATATATTTCTAAAAATATCAACAGAAACATCATTTCAACACTCTCACAAGATATATTCAGCAAACAAAGATAACTTTTACCTTACAAACTGAAACAGTTTATATTAGTTCTGCTATTGTATATCTGTAGTGATAGAACTCATAGTAATTTACATTTTGATCATCTGAAGGAAAATATGACATGGCAGATGGACATCTCTGAGAACTATAGTAAACAGGCTGGACATACTGATATGATTTGATCTTCTGGTCTGTGTTTCATGATGGGGTCATACTATACTCCAGTCGTGTATCGATATACACCCAGACTACCGGTACCATCCTTTTGTGAAACACAGGCCAGGCAGCTAAGAAAGGCCATAGACTAATTAGTTAGGTGTGGCATAAGGTAGGCATCACAATTGTAAAATGTAAAAAGTTGCAACAAGAAAACACTGAGGGAGTGCCACTGCCATCTCTTCTTCCCTGTCATTGTGGTGGCACTCCTGGCACTGGACACACGTGTCAACATAGGCACTTAACTATCTCATCTTCCAACCAATAAGGCTTCGATGTAGGCACTAGGCATTCAAGTATCTCTTGTATCAAACAAAATGGCCTTTCTCTAACCACTTGACTATCTCTAATTCTATTTCATTTATCATGACCAATCTCAATGAGATAGGCACCAACTTACCTAGCTTATCATGGAACTAGCTTATCATGGAATGTGTCTATGGAATGACGACCTGTTCTAGCACACCAATGGCAAAAGGAACTCATTTAAACGTGCTTCCAACCAACTAAATGTCATCTCTTAGAACAGTTTGATGGAATTTGGTTCTTCCAGATATCAATGGAATGGTACTGGATGGATTTTGTCTTTTATTGGAGGGATTGTTTGTAAATTCAACTGTGGAATAGGCATAGGTTCTGATTGATACTGAGAACAGAAGGCATCAGTTTCATCTTGACGCCCAGTGTAGCTCTCTCACTGGACACCTCCACTCTAGTTCTCTGCTGTTGATGGACTGCACCAGTTTATGCTGCAAGCCCAGCAAACCACACACTGGTCATACCACAGAGGAAGCCAGTTCAATATCACAAGTCACTGGCCTCTAGAAACAATCTCTACATGGACCATCACCAAACTAACTCACAACACCATGCAGCTGACAAATCCAGTTGCTTCCTCACTGCAAGGCAAGTCCAGTTTCCTCCCCCTTTGTAATGTCATGTTGGGGTTGGTTCAGATAATGTGCACTGATAATGCTCCAGTGTTTGATTCAGCTCATGGCTTCTCTGTATTATCTCCCTTGTAATGTTGTGTTTGACACGCGTCCATTGTCTGGTGATGATATCAGGAAGTAGGTCACCATCTCACCTTTACCTTTGACCTTGATAATGCCGCGGTACTCCAGCACGTAGCCGCGCTCGTTCAGCAGATTGTAGACGTCCGCTGTCACCTGTGTACAGAGTGAGTGAGTGAGTGAGTGAGTGAACTATTGTTTTACATCACAGCGGGAATCTTCACCCATACATCACGAGCTGTGTACAGAGCAAGTCTATCATTAGTTCACCTGTGTACAGACCAAGTCTATCATTAGTTCACCTGAGTACAGAGCAAGTCTATCATTAGTTCACCTGTTTACATACCAAGTCTATCATTAGTTCACCTGTGTACAGACCAAGTCTATCATTAGTTCACCTGTTTACATACATACCAAGTCTATCATTAGTTCACCTGTGTACAGACCAAGTCTATCATTAGTTCACCTGTGTACAGACCAAGTCTATCATTAGTTCACCTGTGTACAGAGGAAGTCTATCGTTGGTTCACCTGTGTACAGAGCATTAGCAAGTCTATCATTGGTTCAGCTGTATATCACATTGGATGTACGATCTAATGTCTTCTTCAACACATAGAAACACTAATACAACTCCAAAAGGACTTTAATATTTTATATTAATCACGTTGATATAGACATGCTATTGCCACACTTCAACCTATCGTTTTCATAATGTTAAATATAGCTGTAGAACAAACCACCAATCTTTGGTATCAAGAATATGGTTTTATTTACAGGCATTAAACATGAATATTGTTAATATTCCACAAAATAGAAATAGGTGATTTTCCAGAACTTTAAAGTTGCATTACCTAAGCAGTCATTTTGTCTGACTGTTTCACTGGATTGAGCTTGGGAGTTATCTGATGAACAAGAATTAAAACCTAACAGTTTCACACGAAGGATTGGCAGCAGTGCTATGCCACTTAGTGCAGTATTCTCACCTGTATCTTGTCAGGGAGACCAGTACTGTCCATACGACTGGCCACGTTGACAGAGTTGCCCCAGATGTCGTAGTGAGGCTTGCGGGCGCCGATCACCCCTGATACTACTGGTCCCATGTTGATGCCTGCAGGGGAGACATGGACTTCAAAGCATTGTACTGGAAACTACTGGGAATAATCATTACATTTCAACAGGTGCCAACAATGAAAAGTTTTCATTGGTTGTTAAGCACTATGGTTACTATGGTTACTGCTTCTGCCATGGATTACTGAAGGTTCTAAGTTTTAATCTCGCTGTTGACTCAGACATTTTTTTGACAGAGTACAGATCTTGTGTGAATAAAATAGGATATATTGTCAGTAAGAAAAAAATATACATCAGCCTTGGTTATCTGCACGATATGCAACACCCAGCATATTCCTCACCCACTCTCATCTTGAAGTTGTTGAAGGAATGTTCATTAACGTAGGTCAGTTGTTTCTGTATTGCCATAGCGTATTCACAGATTGCAACCACGTGTCCCATGTCCTGGAAATTGGTCTCTGGAGTCAAGCCTGAAGCAGCCATGTACGTCTGGCCAATAGTTTTGATCTTCTCAATACAATGGAAGCGTTCCTCCTCTAGAATCTATAAATTGATGTTAAACATTTACAAACATTTACAAATACTTACAAGCATAGCTAAGTATATCATTTAAATGACCCCCATCTCGATCATCTGTTTTCTCAAGTTTGTATACTCCTATCAATCTATTATTTCTATTCAAAGTCAACATCATCTGGATAACTGCGGGAGAGATTCCCACTGACAGACACAGATTTCTAACTGGAGGTCAATGTGTGAGGTGTGTCTAACCTCGTCAAAGTCTGCGATGATCTCATTCAGGAGTCGCAGACACTCCACGCCCTCGTTGTTTCCTTCCAGCTCAATGTAGAACTCGGAAAAGTTGGTGATAGATGCGAACATGATGGCAGTGTTCTCGCAGTCCTTGTAGTACAGCTCCTGTGGACAGGCAGAGAACCATACAATGTCCGCCAGTGTCATCAGTATCAGAAACTTCAAAAATGGATAATCATTATTTATTCTAATTTTAAAATAATATGGTCAACGCTTAAATACTGTAAAAGACTTATATTTTGTGTGCAGACTTATATTACGCGCTTTACACGAAATTATAGTCCGCGCGAAATATGAAGCCCTAAGTTTATTTATTGAAGCGGACGTATTAATGTACAATGTAATTAATACTAATGAATGAAAAACACAACACAGAAGATACGATTGAA